>RJWM01019072.1:0-39785 GCA_004363535.1 Dasyprocta punctata | reverse complement strand
CGTGTCTATGTCTGTCAATATGATCAACCCCTATGAAGGTAACGATATGTGATATTGTAACTACTGTCAAACTTCAACCACCTCAGAGTGTAAACCTACAGTGTAATTGTATCAGATCTGTCGTTGTTGTTGTTTGTCTTTCATGCTTTTTGTTTCTATCTTCTGTGTCTATTTTCTTTTAAATAAAATTAAAAAAAAAGAATTAACTAAAATTAAATATAGGTATAGGGTGACTAAGATGGGATAAACAAGATTTACTGACCCTGATTAGCTCAGGCCTCTCCACATACTCACATTCACAATTTATCTTTCATTTTAGTTTCTGTCTTATAGGAAGAAGAGTTGTGATTTTTACTAGTACATTGTCAGAGAAGGAACAACTTGTGCAAAGACAAGAACAAACAGCTTTCTCTTGGAGACTTAAAAATAGCTTAGTAAGGCAAGAGCTTTGATTAGGAGGTGGGAAATGACAAGAGATAAGCTAGAAAAGTCACCAGTCTTGTAAAGTCATAATATGACATCTGAACTTTATCCAGAGGCATTTGGGCTTCAAATAAATGTTTTACACAGAGGAGTGGCACCACTTTGTCTGTGTTGCAGGATCGCTCTGGCTAGCATGAAGAACAGACCAAAAGGGCCTCTGCAGATCAAAGAGGGGCAAACTGGGGGGACAGCAGTGAATGACTGTTAAGGTAACTCAGGAGAAAATCCCGCTAGCCTCAGTGAATGTAGCAGCACGTACAGCCAGAGCAGGGAGCTTCAGAAGATATTCAAGGAGGTAGAATTCACAGCCTGAGTGACAAATTGGACATGAAGGATACCTATGGAAGTGACACAGGGTTAACTTCTGTCCAGGAGTGATGACAGTGGTACAGGACCACCGTCTTTGTCAGTGATACCAAAATCTGAAAGTGTCTAAACAGGTTTTTTCACACATTTGGTGGCAAAGCCTAACCTAGTATTATATCAGACTGTGTATCATTTTTGTTGAGCCCACTTAGTGTAATTACACTGATAAAATAGTATTAATGTATTAGATTATGGGCAACTTCCCTGACTCCCTTGATTATTCTAAATTTCAGAACATCTGGCACTAAGAGTTCTGAGTAAGGAGTAGTGAAAACGTTTGAAACAGGCACAGAAAAAGAGCTGATCAAAGAATATAGATTTATGGATAGTGTTTAGGATTTCATTGATTTGGGAAACTGCATGTATCTTACAGTTGAATTTGGCATGGGGTGAGGTTTTTAGAGGGGAGTAGAGTGAGAAAACAATTGAGGATGTTAGCAAGTCTGTTGAAAGTTACAAATAAGGAAATATGTGAGACAGGAGGCATTAGAAGAAAAGGAAATCATAAAAAGGCCAAGAGACTGAAAGCTTTTCTGAGGTACAGACTGATGTCTTTGGAATACCAGAGGGAGGGACCTGTGACTTGTCACAATTTCAAATTTAAAGGCAGAGCTTTGCATGTTGATAGTAAGCTTTAGGGTTTGGCAGAGCTAAGAGTGTAGAGCACAGGTCAGTATCATCACTAGAAATATGTAAGTAAAGTACGGAATCAGATTCTAGTGTTGGTGGCACTTCAGTCACCCAAGATCATGGCTAGGAGACCAGATGGGGAGGAAAATGATCATCCAAGGTGTGACATCTTGAGCAAAGGGAGAAGGTCGGTCTGAGGTATAATTACAATAAGAAGAGTGAATGGAGTCAGATGGCACAGGCCTCAAAGAGTCGGGGACTCACACATGGTAACCGAGATCTCAAATTAGCACTGGGGACAAAGATAGGACCACTTTTATCTGCCTAATCAAAGATACTTCAGCTGAGAACTCCAAGGAATTGATACCTTAAGGAATGTCCATGCTTCAGTTAAGGCTAGGAGGCCTACTGCGAGGTTCAAACTTCAGGGAGTTTATGTTGGTACTGAGGCTCAAACGAAGCCAGAGGAACAGTTAGAGACTGGGAAAAAGAAGAGGAAACATGGAAACATGTGAGAGTAACAGAAGGAGAGTACATAGATGACTGAAGTGGCTTCTATCTTGCTGGGTACGGGTGTTACAAATTAGTAGTTAATTTTTTGGTCACTAATAATAGAGGCTCTCAAAATAATACCTCTGAAAGAAAGGAGCTTTATTTTTCTGCCCCACCTTTGAGATGTGTAGGTATCCAGGGCTCATGTGGCAGCCCCTTAACATCAGGCCTCCTCCATATTGCACTCAGCTGTCCTTAGTATGTGCTTTTTGCCTTGTCACAGAATGGTTCTCAGAACTCCAGATAGCACTTCTGTGTGGTAAGAAGAGCAAGAACAGAAGGTGAGGAAAGCCAGCTGAGTCAACACTCTTTCCCCTTTGAGCTTTCTCGGAAGCCAGCACCCCACCCAGCAGTTTCTGCTTCTGCTTTCTTTGCTAGGATTTCATCCCATGGTCACTCCCTTTTTAGAGAGAAGGGGTAAATGTACTTATGTTAGTTGGGAACGTTGTTTGCTTTAGCAAAAGTCAAGATTCTGTTGGAAGGAAGAAAGGAAGAATGAATGCTATATAGGTGAAAAGCAGTATCTTCCATGAATGGTCAGCAAGTTGTACCTTGCTAGTGACCAGATTCCAATAAAGTGGGACCCACAGATCCACAGAACGGTGGCTCTCTAGTGTCCATCCCTCCTTAGGGGCATCTGCATGACCTGAGAATTTGAGAGAAGCAAAATTCTCGGGCCCCACCCAGGTCTGTTGACTCAGAAACCTTGAGACTGAGCATGGGAATCTGCTTCAGCTGAACTTCTAGGTGGCTCTTAAGTCTGTAAGGTTTGAGAACTGCTGCCCAGGGCAATGGTTTCAGTCAGTGGATGCAGGAAAACCACAGAGAGAGACAGACAGAAAGAGAGAGACAGAGACAGTGAATGTAAAACTGACACATAAGAATTGCACATATGTATGGGATACTGTGTGATGATTTAATCTGTGCGTGACCTCTTGTGTGTGTGCTTGTGTGTGGAATCTAAAAAAGTTCATCTCATACAATTTGGGAGAATAGCAGTTACAGTGGGTGTGGGGAAAGGCTGGTTAGGAGCGTGGGGCCCTCTCATAGAAGAGACTGCTTGAGTTGGTCTAGGGTGGGCTTTCTGTCTCTATAACTGTACATATTTTAATTTCAGTGGTGCAGGTGACTCAGACATAGCTAACAGTCAAACTAGCCTTTAGAAGCCCTTTCCTAGGGGCAAGTGTACCCCAGACTTGAGATAAGCCGTTGGCCTGCGCTCTGGTGACAAGGAAAGCCTAGACCTATGAGCAGGCCAGTAAGGACCCGTGCTGCTTTCTGAACCACCGTGAGTCAGAAGCAACAACAGCCTCTCTGAATGGATTTTGCTGCGACCCCAGTCTTTCCCATTTCCAAGGGAGTCTCAGTCTCTGAGCAGAGAGTGTATGACTTCTCTGGACAGAGCCAGCCATGGCTTGATTGACTACCTGGTTTTCTTAGGGCTGCCATGGGAGTAGCTAGAGGCCTAGGCTCACACTGCCTACAAGGCTGAGACTGACAAGGACAGAAGCCTGATTATTTCACAGCTGGAAATAGTTTTCTTCAGGCTGTTCAAGTCTGAACTCATCATTTAGCACAGGTATGGACACATGACTTACAAGAGTGCAGGGGTCAAGCCTTTGTCCTTTGGTTGATAACTGCTTTAGGGAACTGGGCCTGTCATAGACCCTTTTTTCCTCAGGGACAGGAATTGAACCCAGGTCCTTGCACATGTTTGGCAAGTACTCTACCACTGAGCTACATCTCCAGCCCTTTTATTTTATTTTTGAGACAGAATATGGCTGAATTGCCCAGGTTGAACTCAGAGTTTTAACCTTCCTGCCTCAGCCTTTAAGTAGCTGGAATTATAGTCTTGTGCCACCATGCCTGGCTATCACAGACTTTTGTATCTTCAGTCTCTGCTTAGCATAGTACTAGCTTTTAGGCAGTGTCTGTTGAGTAAACACGTGGGGGAATGTTTCATGAGTGAGAACAGTACACCTCTTCCTTATGTGACTGATATATCACAGGGTCCTTATGAGAGTGATCCTTACTTTTCAGTGGCTGCATCTCATTATTCCCTCTACCTACCAGGTGCTAGAATGGTCCATGGCTGCCACATCTCCTTTCACTGCTAACCTGAAACACATGCATGTGGAAAGCTGATGGTTCACATAAATTGTTTTTCTTCCTGTACAGCCCTACTACCTCAAAAAGTCTCTACATTAACTTTAAAACCATCTTAAAAATAGAAGAGGCGTGAGGCTATCAAATTGTGGTTCATTATGATCCTATTAGTATTTCATCAGCCTTGGTTATTTTCTCAAGCAAAGGAATCTTGGACTATGGAGCAGTCTCCTATATCTGTCATAAATAAAGCTCGTGTTTCTTGCTAGGTTACTTCTATTACTTTTACCCTAAGTAGTTCTCACACTACCTCAGTAATGAATGTATCTCTATTTCCCTCATTTAGCATACATAGATTTTTTTTTCATTCAAGACAATAATGAACTGCACTAAAATCCCAGAGTAATTTGTTCTATCTAGTCATAATACCTGTTTTCTTTGGGGAGTTTTCTGTAAACATGAGTACTATAATATTCCAGCAGTCAATATATTCCACAAAGGGGATTATATAAGTCCATAGCCCTTTTGAGTTTTTAAGCAGAGTCAGACCTAACTTCCTTCACATCAACTATCTTCTCAGTCTGGAAAGTAACAAGCCTAATGAGTTTAAGGGCTATATTTAATTATTTATCCCACTTTACATATGCGTTTATAAAATTGTTCGTTGTAGACACTAGGAAATAAATTTAGGTTAATTTACTTTTGGAAAGATTGGCTAATTAATAACTGTGGCAAATACATATAAAATAAGTGTAGATTCATGGGACTAAAAATGACCTTACAAGGGCAGTCAAGGACCTCCAAGCACTCTGTCTCAGCACTTTCTCAGTTTCTCTACAGTATTTGGTTTTTAAACCCCACCAGTGGCAGAATCTGCAGGACGACTTTATAGAAACACAGATTGTTGGACTCCAGAGTTTCTGATTCAGTAGAGCTGAGGTAGAACTGGAGGATTTACATTTCTAACAAGCTGGCATTTAGTACTGTTTGAAATCCCTGCCTTAAACCAAGACACTGCAGACTTTATGGTATTAAATCAAGTTGTTCACTTGGTTAGTGGCTCTCAGATTTGGAATTTCTCGGACCTGGAACATTTCCAAAGCAAACCAGGCAGTAAACAACAGTAATAGAACCCACACTGGGGATAGACATAATAATTAACTTTTTAAATCTTCCAAATGAAGACATTAGAAAAAACTGTTTCCTATCAGCAACATTTTGCTTTAAAAGAATACTTAATCACCAACAGCATTAAATCACAGAATATGAACTGTTTCTTTAAATGAATAGATTCAGCTTTCCCTGCAGCTCACTATTTCTGTGGCATGAAGTGATCTGCTGTAGGTACAGGCAAGACAGTTACATTTTCTGTGGATAGTTCTGAAACAGTAAGAGGATCCACTGAAAGTGTTTCACTTTTCATTCTCACCATTCACAGGCCATTGCAAACAGTGTCAGTGGCAAAATACTGTTCCTTCCCAGAGTGGACCCCTTTAGATTCCCAAGTTTTCCCCATTTTGTCAGTACGTGGTGAAATTTCATCCTAGACTAGCACCACCTGTGGAATGGTGGTCTTTGGAGTAATTATTTTTTTCACATCTGATATAGAATATATCATATTGGATGTGGTGAATGCCTATAATCCCAGCACTCTGGGAGGCTGAGGCAGGAGGATCACAATTTGGAGCCAAACTTAGGTAATTTAGTGATTTAGCAAAACCTTGTCTGAAAAATAAAAAATAAAAACCCTGGGTTCAAAGGTTCAGTCCCCATTACCCCAGAAAGAAAGGAAAGAAGAAAAGAAGGAAGGGAACCAGCAAGCAAGCAAGTTAGTTCATTAGTTATAGTTTACAGATCTCTTTGACCTATGAAACATGATATATGCTTGTTTGTTGGTTGGTTGGTTGGTTTGTTTTTTAAGATGGGGTCTTGCTTTGTTGCTCAGGCTGGCCTTCCACTCACTATGGGACCTAGGCTGACCTCAGAGTCTCTTAGATTCTCCTGCCTCACCTTCCAGAGTGCAGGGATTACATATATGAGCCACCATGACTCTTTTAATTTTCATTTTGAGACAGGGTCTCCCTATGCTACAGAGTTGCCCAGGCTTGATGGGAACTTGCCAGTCTTCCTGCCCCAGCCTCCTAGAATGCTGTGATAATCATTTTAGGAGAGGTTATTGATTTTATGTTAAAGAAGACTGTACATATTAAAATATGTTATATAAAAACATAGAACAAAACACTTTCTGATTGTGTACAGAGGTAGTCTTATTTAATGTATGCTATCACAGATATGAATATATTTTAACTCTAACCAGTTGACAAACAAAGGTAGAGTGTTCTAATTTTCTACTTCAAAGGAAAAAGCCAGAGACTTTTTTCTTTAAGATCAACTTCTTCAACATAAAAGGAAGAATTAAAAATTAATTTTATCTTCTTAATCCATGATGAACCTTTTAGTTAATAGTAATGCATGTGTGTTTTATTCACATTGCATACATTCATTGATAACAAAGTGCAGTCATCTCACTGGGTGCCATTTTGAGGGTACAAGTATTGCATAGTCCCAACCTTTAAAGAATTGAGAGTTTTGATGGGAAAACAAGATAAATGCATATTCAGAGTTACATTTTAATGTAGAATTAAACACCAGTATATGAGGATTGTCATAGTTACTTTTCACTCGTTGCTGAGACAAAGTACCTGACCCCCAAAAATAGGGAAGAAAAGGTTTATTTCTTACAGTTTCTTGGGGGTTTCCGGTCCATACTCAGTTGGATCCAAAGCAGCATGGCATGGAGGGGCAGCCATTCAAGGCGGCCGCCAAACAGCAAGCTGAACCAGCAAGAGAGGGTGGAAGAACAAGAGAGGAAGGAAGAACCGCATTCCTCTCTTCCTTACCCTGAATGTCGGCTCTGCCCTGGGCGAGTGCAGTACTCACATCACCAATCCCAGCACCACACAACAAACCAATAACGAATGTCAGACTCAGCCCCGTCCAAATTACAAGTCCTTGGGGGGACACAGGATCATCCAATACATTCCACCCGAGGACCCTCAAGGACTCATGTACATCCTTAATACAAAAGACATTTAGTCCATCTCCAAGAGTTGCCATAGTCCTAACAGTTTCAGCATTGCTGAAAAGTCCAAGTCCCAAATCTCCTCCAAGATCTATGGCAAACTTTTGACTATAACGCCCTGTACAAATGAAAACAAGTTAAGCACTTCCAACATATAAAGGCACAAGATAAACATTACCATTCCAAAAGTTACAGACAGGGGAATACAAAGCATTGGAACCAAAGCAAGTCCAAAATCCAGCAGGGCAAGCATTAAGTCCTGGAGTTCTCCACTCAGCATCTGAAGTAATCTGGTTTCAAGCTCCAAAAGGCTTGAGTGACTCCACCCCCACGGCACTTTTAGGGGTCTTAACTTCCATAGCTTTCCTTGGATGATCCATGTTGCTTGGCTTCACCCTTACATCTTTACATATTGCCCTCTGTGGGTGGGGCAGAAGCTGCCTTAGCCTTTTCTGTGCATTTTCCTTGCACCTAAAACCAGCGCCATGTGGATGCTGCCAAGATCCTCTGCCAGCTGAACCAGTAACCAGGCTTTCCTTCCTCTTGGCTGTAGGGGTCGACTGCCTGGATCACTGAGCTCTCTGATTGTGAGGAAGAGCTTCTCTATGCCGCCACCATTCTGGAACCTGGTGCGGCTGCTGCCCTTTAGAAACCTCCTGTGACCTTTGTCACCACTCCAGGACATGGCACTCTGTGGCTCTTTTCTCCGAGCAAACTCTCACTTTTGCCAGCTTCAGGCTGCATAGGGTGGAGGCCCGCTGCTTCCTGGGATGCCCCCCAGGCCATCTTTTTTATTCCTTTTTTCCTTCTTAGTAATTGAGGTCTCAGCTCTGTCTACAGTCCACAGCTTCCTGACCAAACTCAGGTTTTAAATCTCCATACTGGGCTCTTTGCTCTAGCTAAGAGGCTCCAACAGTAGCCATGCCACCTTTTCAACATTCGGCTGCCTTATAATTTCTTTTTTAAGACTAATCAGTCCTTGCCCTTAATCTCAGTCTCAGGCAAAGTCTCTGGGCATGGGCAAAATGCAGACAAACTTTATGGCAAGCCGTAACACACATCATGTGGAGTGAACGCCCAATGCAGTCCTTCTTCCTAGCAGAAACCTCCCAAGCCTACTGGCAGGCTTTTTAACAACCTTCTGGTCTTCTGAGCTCTGACCAGAATCTCCCATACAGAACAGCCTAAGCTGTTCCAGCACCACTGTTTCAGGTGACATCTCCAAACCTTTCCAAACTCTTTCCACAAGCCATTTCCAAAGGCTCTTGAACCACATGGTCAGGTTTAGTCACAGCAACGACCCTCCTCTTCGGTACCAAATTCTGTCTTAGTTACTTTTCACTCATTGCTGAGACAATGTCCAGAATTAGGGAAGGAAAGGTTTATTTCTTACAATTTCTCAGGGGGCTCTGGTCCATACTCAGTTGGCTCCAAGGCAGCATGGCGTGGAGGGGCAGCCATTCAGGGCAGCCGCCAAACAGCAAGCTGAACCAGCAAGAGAGGGTGGAAGAACAAGAGAGGAAGGAAGAACTGCATTCCTCTCTTCCTTACCCTGAATGTTGGCTCTACCCCTGGGCAGGTGCAGCACTCACATCACCAATCCCAGCACCACACAACAAATCAATCACAAAAGTCCGGACTCAGTCCCATCCAAATTACGAGTCCTTGGGGGGACACAGGATCATCCAATACGAGAATGTCGCCAGGCATTGACTATACCAATGAAGCATCAGAAACAGACAGTTAAGTATAAATTTGAATGGGAAAGGCAGATTTTTATACACAGAGAAGAAAAGAACATGGCAAGCTAGTGTTGGGAGACATTAAGTTATACAAGTCTGGTTGAAATGAGAGTTTCCTGTAATAGAGTATGGGAGATAAATATAGAAATGTAAATTGTATTATGGGGATTTAGAAGGTTTCTTTCTGATGACAAAAATGAGCATTAGGATAATCATGACAAAAATTGTAACTTCAATTTATTGAGCAATATCTACCAGCAACTATACTAAATGATTTTTTTTTATTTAAGAGAAAAAAAAAAGACATGGAAAAGAAAAAGAAAAAGAAAGAAAGAAATAACAACAGCAACAAACCCAAGACAATAACAGTATAGGTTTTCAAAATAAGATGATAGGAATTTGGTTTTAATATGGCATACTGTTATCTTCAAAATGGTTGCTTGGATTACCAGATACAGGCATGCAAAATTGATCTAGTCATATGGGTATTAACTATTAACTATTCTTTTCCAAGAGCTAATAGAATTAGTAGTATCGTAATCTTAGCTATCATATTATCAAATTTATGTCTTTTTCCTTTTCCATTTCTTCTTTCTTCCTTTCCTCTATCCCAGTTACTTTTCCTCTTTGAGCAGTTTCTTACCCTTACACAATATTTATTCTAGATTATGGATCGTATTTGCTCTTTTAGTTTCTTACACTAGGGAGACCACATGGTATTTATACATGTGAGTTTGATTTATTTCACTTATGAGTATGGACTCAAGTTGCATCCATTTACCTATAAAAGCCTCAATGTGATCCTTCTTTATAGCTGAGTAATACTCAATGGTATAAAAATACCACATCTTTTTTATCCATTGCTTGGTTGATGGGCATTTGGGTTGTTTTCAAGATTTAGCTATTACAAATTGTGCTGCTATAAACATGGGTGCACATATATCACTGTGTTGTGATGTTTTCAGTTCTTCTGGGAAAATAGTCAGAAGTGGGATAACTGGGCCAAATGGAATCTCTAATCCTAGCTTTTTGAGGAATCTCCACACTGATTTCCACAGTGCTTGCTCCGGTCTACACTCACCAACAGTGGAGAAGAGTTCCTTTTTTCCCGCAGTGCCCCCACCCAATTTGTTATTGGTAGATTTCTTGATCTTGGCCATTCTTTCTGGAGTGAGATGGAATCTCAGTGTTGTTTTAATTTGTATTTCTTGAATGACCAATGATGCTGAACATTTTTTCATATATTTATTTTCCATTTGTATTTCTTCATCTGAGAAGTATGTATTCCTCTCAGATGCAACACTTTTGGGTTGGATCCTTGAATTTTAGGGATCTGATTTTTTAAAATTCTTTGTATGTCTTAGGTAGAAGTCCTTTGTCTGAGGGACAGTTGGCTAAGATATTTTCCCAGTTTGTGGGTTTTCTTTTCATTCTGTTGGATTTCTTTTGACATGCAAAAACTTTTTAATAAGGCAAGATACCAATTGTTGATTCTGGGAAGTATTTCCTGTGCAGTTTGATTTTTGTTCAGGAACTCTCTGCCTACCTCTATGTTGTCAATATTTCTACCTACTTTGTCTTTCAGAATATATCATGTTTCTGTTGTAATATTTAGATCTTTGATTCATTTTGACTTTAGTTTAGTGCATGATGATAGGCATGGGTCTAGTTTTAGTTTTTGTCATATGGAAAGCCAGTTTTTCTAGCACCACTTATTAAAGAGGCTATCTTTCTTCCAGTGAACATGTTTGGCCCCTTTGTCAAAGATAGGGTGACTGAGTGTGCTTGTAGTTGTGGTTGTATCTTCTAGTCTATTCCATTGATCTTCAGATCTGTTTTTATTCCAGTACCATGCTGCTTTTATCACAGTAGCTTTGTAATATAAATTCAAGTCAGGGATTGTGATGCCTCCTGCCTTGCCTTTGTTGCCCAGAATTGCCTTTGCTATTTTAGATCTCTTCTGGTTCCAGATGAAATTTAGGAATGATTTCTCTGGATCTGTGAGGTGTGCAAATGGTATTTTGATTGGAATTGCATTAAATCTGTATAACCACTTTGGAAGAATGGCCATTTTCACAATGTTTGTTCTTCCTATCCATGAACAGGGAATGTCTTTCCATTGTCTGAAATTCTCTTTGATTTCTTTTTTCAGAGTACTGTAATTTTCAGTGTACAGATTTTTTACTTCCTTTGTTAGATTGATTCCTAAGTATTTCTTTTTCTTTTTTTTTTTTGGATGCTATAGTGAAGGGTGTAGTTTCCCTTATTTCTCTCTCAGTGAGTTTGTTGTTTGTGTACAAGAATGCTATTGATTTTTGAGTGTTGGCCTTGTATCCAGCTACATTACTGAATTTGGTTATTACATCTTGAAGTCTTTCAGTGTAGTTTTGGGGTCTTCTATGTAGAGTATCATGTCATCTGCAAATAATGATAAAATATAACTTCTTCCTTTCATATCCTTATTCCTTTTATTTCTCTCTCTTGTCTGATTGCTCTGACTGAAGTTTCCAGGACTATATTGAATAAGAATGGTGATAATGGATATCCTTGTCTTGTTCCTGATTTTAGGGTGAAAGTTTTCAGCTTTTGTCCATTTAGTAAGATGTTGGCTGTTGTTTTATCATATATGGCTTTTATCAGATTGAGGTAAAGACTATCTATTCTGATTTTTTGTACAGTTTTTATCATGAGTGAGTGTTGGATTTTGTCAGAAGCTTTTTCTCCATCTATTGAAATGATCATGTCATTCTTGTCTTTGGCTCCATTGATATGGTGCATTATGTTTAATGATTTGCCTGTGTTGAACTATCCCTGCATTCCTGGGATGAATCCCACTTGATCATGGTATATAATCCCCTTGATGATTTATGGCATTCTATTTACCAGTATTTTATTGAGGATTTTTGCATGTACGTTCATTAGGGAGATGGTGTATAATTCTCTTTTTGGGTTGCGTCTTTCTCTGATTTTGGTATTAAGGTAATATATGTTCCCAGGAATGAGTTAGGGAGACTTGCTTCCCTTTCAATTTCATTGAAGAGTTTGAGGAGTGTTGGCATTAAGTCTTCCCTAAATTTCTAGTGGAATGCAGCAGTGAATCCATCAGGATCTGGTCTTTTCTTGTTGGTAAATTTCTAATTACATTTTCAATTTCATTAAATGAAATTGGGTTATTAAGGAGTTTTACATCTTATTGATTCATCTTTGATAATTCATGTTTCCTGGAATCTGTCCATTTCTTCTTTGTTATTAAACCTATGAGAGTAAAGTTTTTCCAAGTAGGTATTGATGATCTTCTGTGTTTCCACAGGGTCTGTAGTGATTTCACCCTTTTCATTTCTTTTTGTATGGATTTGAGTTTTTTCTTTCCTCTTTTTGATAAAATTGGCTAGGGGTTTATCAATTTTATTTATTCTTTTAAACTGACTCTTTGATACATTAACTCTTTGTATTGTTTTCTTGGTTTCAATTGCATTGATTTCTGCTCTCATCTTTATAATTTCCTCCCTTCTTTGGGCTTTGGGATTGACTTGCTCTTCTTTTTCTAGAAGTTTGAGGTGCAGCATTAGGTTGTGTTCCTTCCATTTTCCTGATGAGGGAGTTTACTGCTAAAAATTTCCCTCTGAAGACTGCTTTCATTGTGTCCCACAAGTTCTGGTACGTTGTATTTGCATTTTTGTTCATTTTTGTTTGTTAATTTCTTCTTTAATTTTTTCTGTGACCCATTGGTTGTTTAGGAAAGTGTTATTTAATTTCCATGTGTTTATGGGGTTCTCGTGGGGTTTTTTGTCAGTGATTTCCAATTTTATTGTGCTATGATCAGATAATATGCATGGTATTATTTCAACTCCTTTGCATTTACTTAAGCATGTTCTGTGGACTAGTATATGGTCTACTTTAGAGAATGACCCATGTGCAACTGAGAAAAATGTGTATTTGATATTGGGTAGAACACTTGGTACACATCTACTAGGTCCATTTGTTCTCTAGTTTGATTCAGTTTTGTTATTTCTTTGCTGATTTTTCATTTGGGTGATCTGTCTCTGTGACAATGAGGTGTTAAGGTCCCCTGTTATAACTGCATTTTTCTTATTTGATTTTTCATGTCTTAAGATTTGTTTTACATAGTTCAGTGCTCCCATATTTGGTGCATATATGTATGTATGTATATATATATATATATGACTGTAATCTTTTCCTCTTCAACTTTTCCCCTAACAAGTAGGTAGTGACCTTCTTCATCTCTTTTGATTATTCCTGGTTTGAAGTTCACATTGTCTGCAAACTGAATAGCTATCCCTGCTTTTTTCTGGGTTCCTGTTGCATGGAGTATTGAATTTATTTTTCAATTAAATGTGTTTCTTGTACACAGCATATTGTTGGATTCTGTTTCTTAATCTACACTTCTGGTCTGTTTCTTTTTATTGGTGATTTGAGGCCATTTATATTGATGGATATAACTGATATGTACTGACTTATCCCTGTCATGTTACGTTTCTGTTGTTGGTTTTCTACTTTTTCTGTTTAATTATTTGCCCTGCTTTGTGATTTCCTTCTGATGTTGTTCTTGGAATTGTAGTTATCTTTATCTCTTTCTAGAGTATCTTTTAGTACTCTTTGTAGTGTTGGTTTGGTGGTCATGAATTTCTTCAGTTGTTCTTTGTCATGGAAGTATCTTATTTCTCCATCAATTTTCAAAGATAGTTTTGGAGGGCACATCTATCTGGGTTGGAAGTTGTTTTCTTTCAGGACTTGAGATGCTTCACTCAAAGTGCTTCTTGATTTGAAGCTTTATCTTGAGAAGTCTGCCATGATTCAGATGGGTTTTCTTTTTATAGGTGATCCATTAATTTTCTCTTAAAGCTTTTGATATTCTGTTCTTGTGCTGAATTTCTGGGATCCTAATTATTATATGTCTGAGTGAAGATTCATTTTGGTTATGGCTAATTCGGGTCGTATATGCCTCACTTATCTGTATATCAGATTCTTTTCCCATGTTTGGAAGATTTTATGCTATTATTTCTCTAAATAGTCTTCACAGGTCATTTGTGTTGACGCCTCGTTTTTCACTGACACCTATGTCTTATGTTGCATCATCTTGCAGCTGTTGAATTGTTTCCCGGTTCCTTGTTATTTTTAAGAGATCTTTTCTTTTGTGATTATAAGCTTCCATCCTGTCTTCAAGGTCTGAGAGTCTATCTTCAGCTTCATTCAAGTGGTTTTACCAGCTTTCAGTGAAATTTTTAATTTCCTGAATACCTTTAATCTGTTTCATGCATTGTAATTCTGTTTTATATTGTTCATTCAAGATTTCCATCATTTTCTTATGTTCCTCTATTTTTTTAAATCTAGATCTTCTTTGGATACACTCAACGTTTCTTTCATAATGTTTGTTATTTCTTTTTTTACATGGAAGATTATTTATGATCGTATTTCCTCTATAGCTTCATGGAGTTTTCTTTACCTCTATTGCTATCATTTCAGAAAATTCACTTGTCTGATTTCCATTGTCTTCCATTTCAGTGTCCCCTTGGTTTTGTTCTCAGTGGACTGGACTGCATCTTGCTCTTTTGTTTTTTGTTTCATTTTCCTCTGGAACGTGTGCTGCAGGCCAGGCACCCTCCCAATGGATTACACTGGAATGATGTGCTGGCAGAGCTTCAATCCTCCAATATCCACGTGGCTAGTTGTGGGGCACCCCCCATAGTATGGTGCTGGAGCCTTGTGCTGTGATGGGCAGAACTCAAAATCTTCAGGACCCATCAGCTAGGCTGGTCACTCCCTGATGAACGGCCCTGGTTCTCTGGACTGGGCAAGGCTCAGTACCTCTGTGACTTGGGAGGCTGGCCGAGCATTCCCCCAGTGGATTGTGCTGGGGTGCTGGACTGAGCAGAGCTGGAATCCTCTGTGCAGCTAGCAGGGATGCACCCTGGAGTTTGGTGCTGGGCCCTTGCACCTGGCTAAGTGGAGTGCTGAACCTTGGGACCCAGGCGGCTAGGTGGGATGCACCCCCAGATTGTGGCGCTGGGGCCTTGCTCCTGGCTGGGCAGAGTTCAGAACCTCACAGACCCTCAAGGCTAGCTGGGATACACCCCTGAACTATGGCACTGGGGCCTTATGCTGTGCTGGGTGGAGCTCAAAATCTCCAGGACCTGTTGGCTAGGCTGGTCGCTCCTTGATGGATGGCTCTGGGGCTCTGGGCTAGGCTGGGGTTGGTGCCTTTGACCTGTGAGGCTGGGCAGAGCTCAGATCCTCTGTGCAGCTAGTAAGGATGCACCCTCAGAGTGTGATGCCAGGGCCTTGTGCCTGGCTGGATGGAGTTCGGAACCTCCAGGACCCATGCAGCTAGCTAGGGTGTACCTCTGTTATGATTTGTATGCATACCTAAAACTCCTACTGGATAGCTCGTGTTATCCCCATTTTAATCATAAAGAGACTGAAACACCATGGGAGAGTTGACTTGTAGGATTACTCCACCAATAAATGGCAGAGAACTGAAATTCAAACTCAAGTCTACTAAGCCCCAAACCTGTGCTTTTTCCTAGCAAGCTAGGACCCTCATGGCAGTAAGTTTTCAATTTGTGAGCCAATTATTAATTTATTGACAAACTTGTTAA
Source organism: Dasyprocta punctata (assembly GCA_004363535.1). Lineage (NCBI taxonomy): Eukaryota > Metazoa > Chordata > Mammalia > Rodentia > Dasyproctidae > Dasyprocta > Dasyprocta punctata. The sequence goes on along the minus strand of RJWM01019072.1, from coordinate 24,207 downwards.
GATCACAACTAAACAGAAAGAAATTTCCATCATGGTTTACTGATGTGCACCATAAAGGAGGGATGAGATTATGTAGGTGTATGTAATACCCTAGTTGCTGCTTTCTCTCTAGAAAACGGGAAACCATTAAAGATTTTTGAACAGAGCAGTGACCTAATAGAGTTCCCAAAGTCTGGTTCAGCTGCAGAGTTTAAGGTGAATAGTTAACATAGAAATAGAAGCTTGTGCTTTAACCTTCTAATAAGAGGTCTAAGGCTGTGGTGGCCTAAAACAGCATTATAAATCTTCCACTTCAACTAATCCATTTTTGTCATAAACACAATTCTTGACCAGCACTACAGTACATGCGCACACACACACACACACACACGCATGGCCACAATTCTTGAATAATATCCATCTCTTACACTAACCTGTATGCTTTTTGAGAAAAGTGACCTTGTATTTTTTTGTCACTGGTCCCTAGTACTGTCCCTAGTAGCTGTCCCCAGCAGCTAGGCACTCAGTACACTTTTCTTAAATCCAGTAAAATTAAAAATAATGATAACAATAATAATAAGTTCTCACTTTGTTCCAGGCACTGGGCTCAATACTTTTAATACAGCAAATACATCTGGAATCAAACTACCTAGGTTTAAATTTGAGCTCCACCACTTACTAGCTGTTTAAGCAAGTTGATTCCAGTCTTGTGTCTTGTTTTCCTTATCTTTAAGGGAATAATAGGATAATAATAGTACTTATCTCAGAGGCTAGTGGCATGACATAAGTTAACATATGTAAATCAGTAAGTATAGGAGATATTCAATTGATTATTATTACTTCATAATTATTCTCATGATCACTACTGTTTCTTAATTTGGCCACTGGGACATAAATATATTAGGGTCAAGGGAAAGGCTGTGAAGCTCATGACATGTCTGACCTGGTAGACTTCCTCACAAACAGTATCCCAGCTAGAATAAAACTAATTTCACTGTCAGAAGCAACTTCATTCTGTTTTCACCAAAGCACACACAGATCTTGTTTCAAGTAATAGGTCTTTAAAAAGAAATGAAAGAGGCTTTTATTCTTTTCATGTAGCTTTTAGTGTTTGCAGAACAAGTCACATTTTTTTTTTGCAAGAAATCCAGGTGCTAGCCTCAGTACCATAGCAAGTTAAACTTGCTCATCTTGTGTTTTTGTTTGTTTTGTTTTTCTTTTTCAACCACTTCTTTCATGATATACACTCTATTGTCTGTCACCTGGCAGCAAGATGATTGATTCCCCTTTCCAGTTGTGATTCAAGAGGTAAAAGCTAGGTGAGCTAATAAGAAGGGGGTGAGCCTTCATGTTATGGCTAGACAGACAGCTGCTGTTTATTAAGAATAAAATCAAAATATTCTTCTATCTCTTCTGAAAAATCCTTATCCCTCTTTTGTGGGGTTTTACTATGATGGTTTTCAATAATGTCAGCTTATTAATTTAAAGTAATGTGATCAATTTTTGATACTTTCCATAGCAGAGGAAATAAGGGGTCTGCAAAGAGGACCAGCAGCTGTTTGTCCATCAATCACAGCCTATTCACCATTCTACCGTGTTAATAACTCAAGTATGCAGATAGACAAGTTTGCTCTTAGATTCTTAAATTTGTTTTTCTTAACTGTCTCCTCATAGACCATGAAAATATTTCCTATGGGCTTAAAATAAATATTTTATCATTGAATGAAGGTGGTTAAAAATAATGAAGGGATCCAAAGTCATAAACTAGAAAGAAGTGAAAAGACTGACTCATGCCAGAATTACATAGTTTAAATTGGTAAGATTATATCATCCCGTATCATTGTCTATAATCAAAAGGCAGAAATGTGTAACTAAAATATTAACCTAGGTTAAAGATTACTTAAAAGTAACAAATAAGCATGCTCACTAGTGCTTTCATGTGTGATAACCCTGCCACTGGCAACATGGGTAGTCTCTTTTGTGTCCAGGCACCTTGGAGAAAAGAGCAACCAAGAAAAAGCCTCAGGTATGGGATGTGGATAGGTACATGGCGTTGACCAGCTACCAGGTAAAGGAAACAGCACCCCTTTTAAATTGAGACTTTGCATCTCATCACCTAACTGTCTCATACTGCATTTACATGACCACCCACCAGGGCAGTTCAGTCACTTCATTTTTTGGCTGAGAAAATGAGGAGGAAGGCAGAACCATAAGCTTGCTGTCCTTTGCTCTCTGCAGTTTGACCTTGAGTCCCTGCCTTTGGTCTGCACACTGCTTCAGTTTTGGGTAAGTAAGCATTTTCTGAGCTAATAAGTAACTCACAGGTGACTGATTTAAAGTCCTTAGGGGGGATTTATGAGTTTCAAATATTATCACTCTAATCAAATTCATCCGCTTTTTCATTTTTCACTGCTTCCACTTTGGTTTCAGAGTAAAATTGCTAAACTCACTACTACTCTTTGTCCATTTGACAGTTGTAGGTGTCTGTTTTTACCAAAAAATAAAATAAAATAAAAATTAAAAAGGAAGAAAGAAAATAAAAACCCAGAAAATAGCAGTGTTTTCAAGAGCAAATGTACTGAGAAGGCTTTGCAAATTATGTGAAGCTTTTAAAGAAACTTGAAATGACTTAGTTTTCAAATGGCAGTCACCTTTATTACCATATAGATGCTAATACTGTATATATAATTTTCTGTAAAACAATTGTGAAAGAAATTGTAACAGCTGTTTCCTACTTGCCTTTATTTTTAATTTTAATTTTTTGAGTTTATTATATTAAATGAGTAGTTAACAAGGAAAAATATTAAAAAACCAAAGTATTGAATTTTTAATATTTGAGTGCTTATTATAAAAAGCATCAACATTTTCAATGTTGACTATTTTTTAGTGTACAAAGTCTAAAAAATAACAACAGAAATAAATTCCAATGTGAACTACAATGAAAATATCAATAGAACTCTATAACAAAAATAATCTTTACTTCAATTATCGCACCTAAGGCAGTTTTCACACATGACGATAGCACGTTCCCTATACACGTATCACTTACACTGACAGCACATGTGTTCTGCTTTCCTGGCCTTTTTGTAGAACATACTTGACTTCTCACTGGTCTTGCTATTTTTTCAGGAAGTTCTTGTTATATTAAACAATGTTTAATATAACATAAAACAGGGACATAAAATATTGATAAAACAAAGTATTAAATTCTTAATATATATTGTGTGTTTAGAATAAGCATGAACATTTTCACATCAGCTGTGGACTTGCTAATAAAACCTAAAATATAACATCAAAAATAAATTCCTATATGAACCGCAACGAAAATACCAATAGAACTCTGCAACAAAAATAGTCTTTGCTTCAACTGTCACACCCAAGGCAGTCTTCATACATGACAACTGCATGTTCCACACACACACACCTCTCTTACACTGACAGAACATGTGCTTCACTTTCCTTTCTTGTATGGCAGGCATTCCTGTCACCTCTCTTGTCCTCCTCTTTTGTCAGTTTATTTCTGTACAGTGCACATTGACTTATGAACTCAATTTGTTCATGAGGGCTGGTTGCAACTCAAGTTGGCTGTAAGTCAAGACTATTTTTATCATAAAAAATAATGGAAATACCTATAATGTGTTCCAAACCTCCCAAAGCACTCCTTAGCTAACCTTTTTCATAATAAAAAAGGGTTGTAAAATGTGCATGATTTAACAGAACACCAATAATTTTCCTAGTATATTCACCAGAAAGTTATAAAATGTGCCTCATTTACCATAAACAATAATTTTATACTGTATTCACCATTCAAGTTGACATCTTTGGCTTACAGGAAGGGAGGATGAAATGGAAGGTGGTTATTGTTTGGCAGCAGAGTCCCCTTTCATAAGAACTCAGGAATCTGGCTCTCTGGTGTTCTGTCTCTCCTTGGGAGAGTCTGTAGCCCACTAGGACCTGCTTCTGGCTTACTAGGTCTCAACTTTTTCAGAACTAAAAACCAGTCTAAGGTGGTCTGTCTCTGTCTTTTATTTAACACAGTTCTTTTCAATAGTGATTTATTCCTTCACCTTCCCTTCCTTTCTTTGATTCTTTTCTAGCTTTTGGGGGGCCATTTTGATAGCAGTAATTGTAGCGATTATAAAAAGCACTGACCAAAATCACATCCACAAACATGTGCATCTGGATTCAGACTGATGGTTACATACACTTTTCTGACTTCTGCTTTCCTTTAACCTGAACATTAATTTAGACACAAAGGTAGCAGCTAGACAAGGTGCTTGTCCATAAATAGTATGGATCTTGAAAGTATCCTACCCATAGGAAAGTCACACCTTCTATTCTTGAGTTAAGAATAGATGAAATTCATACTACTATAATTAGTAGTTTTAAATCTCGTGAGTTAGATGTTTACTTGAGATAGTCAGGAACTTAATATAGTCAGTCATGCTTTTGATTCCATCTATAGGACAGCTCTGTTATGGAATTTATGTGTACTTTTTTTTTTTTTTTTGGTTTGACTCTTTTCAAGACAGTCTTGCTATGTAGTTTAGGCTGGTCCTGAACTCACTATGTATCTCATGATGGCCTCACACTAGTTGTGATCCTCCTGCCTCAGCCTCCCAAGTACTGGGATTCCAGGTATGCATCATGCTGAGCAGAATAAGGGAGTCCTTACCGTGTGCCAAGCATTATTCTAAGTGTTTGATACACATTAATTTATGTTACTCTTTAAAAAGCTCAATTAAGTAAATATGATTACCTCATTTATAGGTGAGTAAGTGAAGCACAGAAGAGTTAAGCAGCTTTCCCAAAATCATCTAGCTAGAAGATGACAGAATATAAACCTGAACCCAAGCAGTTTGAACCCGGAATTTATACTCTGTAATCTCACAGCCTTCCTGTACAACCTTGAACTTCTCTAGAATTCATGATAGACTGGGGAGTGAGAACAGAAAAATTAAGTGTGGGGTAAGATTTTACAGGATACTGAACCAAAATATTGGCTTCCCTCAAAAATAATTAGAACTATTTGACATTCACTTATATTTTAGTTTGACATTCACTTTATATCTAAAGTTGATATACTTACCAACTTTATTTTTATTCACAAATTTGTCCCTTCATTTTCACATGAGAAATAAAAAGTTTGTTTTCCTTCGGAATTGCCTCAATGATCAGGCTACTACACTGTCAGCAGCAAGAGGCCTCCATGCTCTTGAAACAGATGAGGGTGGGTTGGGGCCCCTGCAATCACAAAGGATTACTTTAACTTTACTGTGCTTACTGATAAAGGAGTACAGTCAATATTTGTGAAATGACTAGGTATATAATACCCATGTCCCCTTTTAACAATATTGTGTCTTGTAGTTACCAAAATCACGTGGATTTTCTCCTCTTTGTTCCCAGTGTTCTTATGCATATGTCTGTTAAAACATTTGGCATATTATGTCTGTTGTTCTCCCTTCAGGGGGAGCTGCTTAATCCTGACTTGTACTTGTACCCCAAGGGTTTAGCACCTGATTACCAGTAACTTAATTGATTACTGACAAATTGTGGGAGGAAAGAAAGGAGGAAAGCGGGTAGGCATAGATATGATAACCCTGTGTGTCTATTTCACTCTGCATCAGAGGCCACTAGGTTTCATTATCTGAAACTCTGGAAATATATTTAGAGATGCTATTTCTTGGCTTTGATATTGTTCCTCTGGGTCAGCCCCTGGGAAGAAGCCAGTGATACTCAAACAGTGACATCACCCAATTGTGCTGCATAATTATGGCATCCCCAGAGGGCTTTGCCTGTGCTCTTGGTGGTTTATCTGTAATTATTAATTTATACAGAATGCCTATGTGGACAGCTCCAAATCACTGCAGCATCTGAATTTTCATCTCATAGTGTAGATACAGGCTAAGAAGTCTCCTTTGGAAATGGCTGATTCTTTGAAAAATCACGCATTTGTTCATTTTGTATTTGAGACAGCTGTGAAGTGCAGGGTTTTTCCCTTTCCCCTCAGTGACATTAAAGCCATATCTCTGCACTTTCCACTCCCCTCATCCCCCAGGCCTAATTGTGCTGGATACCATTTTTGTTTCTAAGATTTTTTCAAATTCTATTTTCCACTAATAATTCCATATTTGTTTTTAAATGCACATTGACAGTTATGAAAGACACGCCTGTTAGTGGGATTCAAGCTGTTTTTTTTTTTTTTTAATTTTCCCTGTCACTTTACATACAGAACACAGTGTTCCCCATCAATTGTATTTCTCTCAATTGCAGTGGCTGGAGTGGGAGTGTGGGCTAGAATGAGGCTGCCTGTGGATTCTCAGTGGGTACTTTAAAAAACTCTTCTCCTGTGGAAGCTTCTGATAATGTTTCTGGCCTGCTTCCACCCCACCACCCATGCTGCTTTCCCTGCCTTAAGATAACAAATGAATCCGGCAGAAAAGAGAGGAATGCCAGAGTAAGTGAAAACAAATGTGGAAATTGATCGGTTCATTGTATTCTACCAGTCACCCTGGAGAAGTCCATTATGCATTATGCTTATAGTCTACTGTGCAGTGAATGGTAGTCTTTCTAAGGATAGTACTTGATCCAATTTAGCATCCACCTCAGAGTTGCAACTAGCTTCATCTGTTGGGTAGATGGATCACAGTTACAGGTTGAAAACAAGAAAAAATAATTTCTTTGCTTGAATATCACGCACATAACTTTCTGTGCAAAGTTCTCTCCTTTGCTTGTTACACATTAACTTTGCAGTTACTATTCAATCTCCATCACAGAGCTAAGATCTGGTGCACCCTAGTCATGGGGCAAAGAGAATTGTAAAAGATACAGCATGAACACACAGCATAGTTTAAGGTCACTGCAATGGTAGAATTTCTATTACCTTGAAATTATTTTAATACTGAGAATCCATTATTCTGTTGGTTACATGAGGATTTTCTGTGATTGAAACTCATACTGAAGAGCCGGGCGTGGTGGCACACGCCTTTAATCCCAGCACTCGGGAGGCTGAGGTAGGCAGAGCGTTGTGAGTTCGAGGCCGGCTTGTGCTACAACGCGAGCGCAAGGCCGGCCTGAGCTACATAGTGCGACCCTGCCTCAAAAAACCAGGGCCGGGAGTTTGGCTCAGCAGCTTACGCGCCTGTCTTGACAGGCACGAGGTTGTGAAGTTCAACCCCCGGTGCCGCAAAAAAAAAAAAAAAAAGAAACTCATACTGACTTTGATATCTTAGGCTGAGATATTTGTTAGTAATTTTAGTAGGAGTTAAATGCCTTTGTTGTATGTTCTACTGTTTTAATAGTCTTTCTTGACACTTAATACTAGCAAATATTCAATTCATTTACTACATTCCAGTTTGTCTTCTGGGTTGAGAGATATTATCTGTATATTTTCCTAGGTCTTCTACCACTGTTAGTTTTGGTCCTTTTCTGGTGAGTGTGTATTTGTTGAAGGCCTGTGGATAATTTTCACATCACAAGATAAATGGTATGAGGCTGGCCCTCATCCAGTATGGTGGAAATCTGCACAGGTTGCTCAGTTCCTAGCCCAAGAATCAGATGAGGCTCCTGGAGGGTTGGAGAACTGCTTTTAAAAAAAAGAGAGTGGAATTTCAGGAGAGGGAATGATACATATGGTAAGAAATCATGGAGTTTGATATGGCAGAGTTAAAATGACATGGAATAGCAAATAAGCATGGAAAGGTAGCTAAGGCTTGTGACCTGATTGTTTTATGCTATGTTTCATGCTATGGTCTAACTCCCTGAGATTGTTTGCAAAATGTTGTGGATATGTTCTTTTTCTTGGTTTATAGTGTGTATTAATCCCTAGAGTGATCCCACACTGTTCAGAATCTTTGTGGTGAAAAGGTTTACATGAATGATCATACTGACTATACTGAAGTGAAATGTTACTATATTGATATTTACCATCAAAAGAAATTTGAGCCACAGAACTATGTCAGTTTAACAAATTGAAGTTGCCAGGAAAACTTCCTTAACCCAAACAAAACTATAAGTTAATTCACCAAACATTACTAAATACTAGACAGGAGACAGCAGTGAATAAGAGACACATTCCTGTTTAGAGCTCATAGTCTAATGAAGAAGAAGATGTTAATCAGTTATCACAAAAAGAAGTGAGCAAAAGCTGGGCATAGTGGCACATACCTGTAATCCCAGCACTCAGGAGACTGAGTCAGGAGGGTTGCTGCCAGTTTGAGGCCAACCTGAACTATATAACAAGACTTTGTCTCAAAAAAAAAAATAATAAAAGGAGCAAGAACCAATCTGATTAGTACCATGTAGTTAGATGAGGTGGAGTAGGGGAACCTGGTCTAGATGGGGGATGAGGGTTATTCTTGAGCAGATGGTATTTGAACTGAGACCTGAAGAAACAAGTATGTGTCTTCTGGTAAAGAAGATAAAACAGATACTGGCCCTTGAGAAAAGCACAGTCTAAAGTCCTGGTGTAGGAAAGTGAACAGGGAACATGAAATACAAAGGGGAGAGTAGCCTGAGATGACCCTGGAGAGACAGAGGCTGGGCCTCATGAGCTTTGTGTGCTGCTTCAAAAAATGGATCTTTATCCTAAGAACAGCAGGATGCTGACATGATCAGATTTATGTTTTTAAAGAGGCCTCTTGGTTAACATGTGGAAACAGACTGAAGGGGAACAAATTGAGAAAGATCTATTAAATAATGTGTGAATGCAACAACTGAAAATACATGTATACCATACATTTTAATTTGGAGCTTGTTATAAATTCAAAAGATGTGCTTTAGTTTTTCCATGTGGAAAATCATGAGGTTGGACTTGGGATTCTCCAAGCTCAAGCTTCCCCACAAAGGAACTGAAAAACGAATTCTCTGGGACCTAGGGCAGCTGCTGCATACCTGAACAGCTTCTCATGTGGCTCCAGTGTGCCCTCTAAGAATCCATGTTTTTCGGGTTTGCCAAGTGGTGACAAAACCGAGGAACCCTGCTTTAACTCCTTTTCTGCACTAATGCTCCTTGAGTCTAGTTCTGAGTACATCAAACTCGGATCCAACTCTCCTGTTTTTACCAATGAGAGGAGTGTGGTGCAAAGAAGGAAAGTGGTTCACTGGAGATCTCATAGCGGAGAGTACAAAAATCAGTCTCCTAACTAACATCCTGGGTTTCCTCACTGTGCCATGTCATCTGTGTATGCTGTATAATCAGCCTGCTTAACTGTTATAACTATCAAGATTTCAGGTACTTTTTTTCCTTTCCTTTAGTTATAAATAGAAATACACTTTATTCTTTTATGCTGACTGTTATCAAGCACCCTTTTTAAATCAATACTTGAAGCTTGAAAACTGAGAAATGAATTGCCAGAACAATACTTGTTCTCTTATTCTAATGAAGCTGAAAATACTGCAAAACCAGCATTCCTGTCAGTTTAAAGTCTAGATGGGTTCAGAAGTGATGAACAGAAGAAGTTAGCTGAGCCTTGAATAACTTTGGCTTGATTTGAACTTGAGTTCAAAGGTAGAAGTTGGAAGTTGCATTTGGATCACACTGTGTCAGACAGGCTTCCCTCAGCCCTCATTAAATTCTAAACTACAAGGAGGCCCAGGATACAGTGATTCTGGGCACAGTTTCTGGAGTCAGGTATTCTGGGTCCAAATCTCCAGATACTCCACCTACCAACTTGGTTACTTAGGAAAGATTACCTTTGTCAGAGTCATTTTTCCATATGCATAATAGAAACAATGACATTTCACAGTAAGAATTAAATGAGAAGACATCCACAAAGGACTAAATATGAAAGTTCATTGCAGACAACAGAAATCACTCTAGGTATTTCAAGAAGAAAAGAATTTGATATAAGGAAAATTGGTGAAAGGACAAGGATGCCACTAGGTCACTAATCTCACATTGCTATAATTATTATCCAGTGATCTGCAGCTGTTCTTGCTGCTGCCTCAGCCACAACTGCTGACACAACTTCCTCTCATGCCATGAGATTGATATCAAGACAATACAAACATTCAGGATCTCTCTGACTTGCTTGCCAACATTCACAACAGTAAGAAGGCCTTTCCCTCCCAAACTTGACTTGAATACATGTAACTGGGAGAGCCTAGTTTGTAACAAGAGGCCTAGCTGCAAGGGAGTCTGTGAAATGCAGTTTGTAGTATAATTGAGAGACTCAATTTGAGTACAGTATCTGTCACAAAGATGTAACCTGGGGTCTGGCATACAGTAAATGCACAATAAATGAAAATTATTCTTGCTTTTGCTGCTGTTTATATATTAGCAGTAGGAAAACAGATAGCACTTAATGTTCACACATAATTCACTCTTATAAGGCTGATTTTATTCTGTTCTTAGGGGATTAATCCACTAAGGGTGTGTTATGGCCCTATGGCCCTGCCAAGTCTCATGTAATCATGGCATGGATGCTGCTGACTCTAGCGTTCGTGATTGATTTGTTTTCTAGCACTGGGATTGGTCATGTGAGTGTTGCACCCACTCAGGGGTGGAACTAACATACAGTGTAAGGTCAGGAAGAAGGTGTGTCTTTCCTCTCTTGCCAGTTCGCACCTTGCTCTTTTGTGGCCATCATGAATGGCTGCCATGCCACACTGCCTTGGAGCCAACTGAGTATGGACTAAAACCCCCAAGAACTGTAAAAAATAAACCTTTCCTTCCCTAATTTTGGGCGTCAGGTGTTTTGTCTTAGCAACAAGAAAAAAGTAACCAAGACAGGGTGCAATTAAATTTAAATCTTCATCTATGTTGTGAACCCTTTATTCATAAGCTCTTCCCTCAATCAAGATAATAATAAGCAATAAAGCAAATTTCTGTGCATTGTTTAAGTTGATAGAATCACTGACTTAAAATAATAGAAGTAAATAAATTCACTCTTTTGTAGCAGATCAAGCCTTACAGCATTCAGGTATAAACAGCTAGTATATCTTATGAAGTGTGTAGTCACAAGCTGAGCATGGTGGTGCATGCCTGTGATCCTAACACTTGGGAGGCTGAGGCAGAAGGATCACCATAAGTTGGAGACCAACCTGGGTTACATAGTGAGACTGTCTCAAAAAAAAAAAAAAAAAACCAAGTAGGCACAGCATAAATCTTTCTTGTGAATGTCACAATCTTCCTGAAATTCTTTTCTTTTCTTTTCATTTTTCCTTTTTTTTAAAGACAGTATCTTGCTATATAGTTTAGAATGGCCTTGAACTCACTATATAGTCTAGGCTTACCTTGAACTTGTGGTGATCCTCCTGCCTCAGCTTCCTGGGTTGTGGGAATAAAGGCATGCATCACCATGTGTGGCTCTGAAATTATTTTCTAAATGCTAAGGATGCAGTTGTTGTATCAATATTGTCATGCTCTCACCATCACTGTTTTTGTTTTTTACTTCTTTTATTATTTTTTCATTTTCATCTTTTCTGATATGCTTTTGACACTCAGCAGTCCTTTTAACAAAACACTCTTTGTTTTTTCCACTGCTGTTTTAGGATGAATAATAAAAGTACAAAATAGTGGGTCAATTTGAAAGCCCTCTTTTTCTGAGGCAAGGATACCTGTCTTCCAAAGGTTTCATTTCCTCCAGAGATTCTTAGGTGAGCCTTTGTTTTTGCTTAAGGAATGAGAGACCCGATCAAAAATGATACAAGAATATGCTGCTATTTTGGCTACTACCCAGGCATACTTAGAAATGAAGTAGGCACTTTACTTGTCTTCTGAAGGTCAAAGGGTAATGTAATATGGCTTTCTACCTTAGGTGAGTGGCATAATTGTTTTCTCAAACTATTTTTATTTTATTATCTATTTTACGTTTGCTAATCACTCAAAATATAAAGATACATTCAGAGTCAGTATGATTAAAATTTAAATATTTAGAAACAAAACAATGAAAACAGCTTTTACTTATTTGTTTATTCAATAAAAAAATCTTGAATACATACATTGATTTTTTTTTTCTTTACACAACATTTTATGTCAAGAATTCGGGATTGGGGGTAAATGTCTGAACTAGTGAAGCATGATATACTGATTCAGAATCAAATGCTAATAAGGCTATTCTTTACAACTCAAAACTTATCCCTACACCATATCTGAATGATAAATCCTGCAATGTTGCAATACTAAAAACCCTGCTAACATTTACTGTCAAAATAATGAGCAACATGTAATACATTATAGAAATTGCCTATTCTGATTAATACTGTACCATAAAATATCACTGAACACTGATGTCAACACTCAAATTCAGCTCAGGACTCTTTAATTAAACCTAACACTAAAAAAGCTTTTCATTTGGAGCCCCTGACTTTCAAAAGTCATCCAAACAAGTATAAAGTATTTTACAGAAAAGATAATAGCTTTGTCACGTGAAGGAAATGAAGCAAAGAATATTTTTTATATTCTAAATAACATATAGGGGTTTTCGATAGTCCTTTAGAAATGATAGTAAGTCACATGGCCAACATTTTTACAGTTGTAGATTTTATGACTAATTTACATGTTAAGGGGAAAAGTACATAGTAGTCTTCCTTATTCATATATGTGATATTTTAGTCATGCAAAAACTGTCATGCTGGCCCTTTGGGCATTTTCCTCCCATATATTCCAGGATTAGATATGGAATTAAAAGTGTTTCTACATGCTTAAAGTCAGTAAGTTAAGAAAAAAAAAAACAATAGGGAATACTTTGTGCTAGTAGATCATATTATTTTTGCTTCTTTATGTTGAATATTAATTCCCAGAATAAGCACATAGTAGAATTACACAGTATTGACTTAGAAACTTCCCTCCATTACTAACTAAGCCTCATATAAGGGAAACAATAAATTAGTTAAAATTATAAAAGTGCATAGGTTAGTAACTCTTCTCCCAATATTTTATGAATGTAATTACTGTCAAGGCTGGTGTAAAATAACGCATATTTAATCTTTTTCATAGTCCCTTAAACTTTTGGTTCATATTTAGCACTAAATTTTAAAACAGAAATGTTTTATATCATTTTAAGGACTTCAATTTTAAAGAGAGTTTATATTTAAAATGCTAAGATATTTATGTCTTTGTTTTGTTTATTTATGGGTGTGTAGCTCACTGTGGAGCAATTGCCTACTGTGCTTAAAGCCCTGAATCTACTCCCCCGTACCCCTCTACACAAAAGCTCCATTCTCTTACTCTCCCATAATTTAAATTACAGTTTCAATATGATGTCTCTTGTTCAGTAAAAGAAATTCTTTTATAATTCTCTGGGTCAAAGATTCAGTAAGGTCTTACCTTAACACTCAAATTAAGGGGTCATGGAAATAAGGTCTATTTTAAAATGTAATCACTGGCTTCCTGTTTAAGAAAGTAATCTCCTTTTTTGTTGACTTTTAAGACTTGGGGTACACATTAAGTTAACCTGAGATCTTTGTGTGTGTCGACAGCATTGGGGGCACACCAAAAGGATGTGAAGTGGTAAGTGTAAGTTTTTAAAAATGTTGCCAACATAAATAATTAAATAAATTGTAGTTTTTTACCAAAAAAAAGTAAATGAAGCATTTATCCAAAGTATTTTAGTCACTCTGACTCACTGTGGAGCCAGCCTATTTATGAATAACTGTTAGCAAGATCTGATATTGCAGGATGAAGCTGGGAAATTATTCTGTGATTCCAAGACAAATGAATCAAGAAAGTGGTAATTAATTTTACATACAATTGACGTTTTTGTTGCTAACCCACTGCCATGCAGTTTTTGTACTTTATGGTAAATATAATTCTCATATCCTCTTTACTCAGCAGAATTGGCATTCTCACATGAATTAAATGAGTCAACTTCTGAATAGCTCTCGATGAATGTTGACATCACAGATATCATTTACAAGAGTGAGGGAAACTGCCTTAAAATGCCAAGCATTTCCCCTTTTGAATTGAATCGTGAGGTAAACACTTTTCAAAAGAAACAGAATCCCACATGGCAGTCTGATCTCTTTGTGCATTAGTTTAGATTGTTACATTTTTTTTGATATTACATGTTCATAGATGGACCTCTTACCTACCAAGCTAAGACTTGCACTGAGGCACATCCTAAAGGACCTCCACAAGCCAGGCTCCCAGCGTGCAGAGTCATGGCTCCCTCCAAGAGTTCCTTCTCCCTCTCGCCTTCTACTAAGTGATCAAGACTGTCTTTCCTTTTTTCCTCCCTTTGCTACCTATGGAGTAGTAGCCTGTGTCATTTACCTAAATCTTTTTCAGAGTAGCTGTGTTCCTTTCTAGGGCTACAATAACCAGTCACCACAGACGGGAGCAGGAACACTGGGAATCTATTTCCTTACAGTTCTGTAGGCTAGAAGTCCAGATCAGTGTGTTGGCAGGGTTGATTTCTCTCTTTGACAAGCAGATGGCCATCTTCTTCATGTGTCTTCCCTTGGTCTTCTTTCTGTATCTATGTCTTATCTCTTCTTATAATGGCACTAGTCCCATTAGATTAAAGCCCTAAGGATATTCGTTTAAACTTAATTACCTCTGTAAAGACTACTCCAAATGTAGTCACACTCTAATAAGATATTTTACGCAATTATACTGTGAAATACTGTTAGAACTTCAGCATATGAACCTTGGGGGGACATGATTGAATCCATAATAATATCCCACAATAGACATCATGATACTGGGTCTGAGTCAGAACTCAGGTCTACATCCTACCCCATGTGTATTGGTTGGATCCTGTGTCCCCCCAAGTCCTCATGTAATTTGAATGGGGCTGAGTCTGATGTTCATGATTGGCTTGTTGTGTAGCACTGGGATTGGTGATGTGAGTGCTGCACCTGCCCAGGGGTGGAGCTGACATACGGTGTAAGGGTGAGAGGAATGCGTCTTCTGCTCTCTTTCTGTCTTGCCTGCACACCTTGCTGTTTGGCAGCCACCGTGAGTGGCTACCCCGCCATGCCATGCTGCCTTGGAGCCAACTAAGTATGGACTGGAACTCCTGGGAACTGTAAGAAATAAATCTATCCTTCCTTAATTTTGAGCGTCAGCTGTTTTGTCTCAGCAACAAGTGAAAAGTAACTAAGACACCACATCTAGTATAGGATAGGACCTACACAAAGCCATGAGTGTTAGATGACGTGACTCCTTAGGAGGTGTAACTCCATGAGTGCTGGATGACATGACTCCTAGGAGGCATCCTGAGACACCAGCTGTCACACAAAGCTTGCTCAAGGAAAGAAATGTGGAGAAGTGACATTAGATGCTGATTAAATATCAAGGAATTTATCAACACAGAACTAAGTGAACATATACTTTGGAATTACTACATACGCAAAGAGCGAGAAGACTTTTAGGATAATATTTGAATAATGTCAGTGAAAAGAATTTATACAACTGCAGTAGATTTAATTTCTGTAGGAAGCAGTCTCCCAGAGACAAGAAAGATTCTTTTCCTGAGATGACTGTTTGATGAGAACTTGTTAAAGCATAAGTATCAGTTTAGAAACTTAATAAGGATGTATCACTGTAATAGGATGTCTTTATAGTTAGGTAAAATAAACTAGACACACAAGCTTAAATATCACATGCCTTCTCTTATATAAATAAAGAGCAAAGTAAAAGATAAATAATGGGAAGTAGGGAGATAGAGCTTTTTCAAATGGGAAGGAGATCAAGAGATGGAGAGAGAAGAGCAAAAGGGAATGAGAAAAGAATTGAGATGTGTTATGTATGTGTCCAACTCCCTACAAGGAATGTAATCATTATGTACTGCAAACATGTACTAATAAAAAAACTGAAAAAAACTAAAGTATAAACAAACAAAAAAACATAATAAAGTATCAATTAGCCTTCCTGCAAGCAACCAGCGCATGCAGAAAGAACCAGCAGATCTGTCTTTGCCTGCCATGCGGGCAGAGAGAACCAGAGATCCACCTCTGCCTGCCATCCCCTGCCACGAGAAGGCTACTTCCTGCAGGCAGCCAGTGTGGACAGAGAAAGCCTGCCAGATCTGCCTCTACCTGCTGGCTGCCACCACCAAAAGACTTACTTTCTGTGGGCAGCCAGCAGGAGCAGGGACATTCAGCCAGGTAAGCCCCATGCACCTGTAGACCATCACTAGAGGCCCTTACTTCCTTCCGGCAGCCATCACCCACTGAGAGAATCAGACAAACACACTCCTGTGTGCCTGCCACCTTTGCAGGAGTCCCAGTGTAGACATGCAGACTGAGAGAAACAGCCCCACCACCATGCACCCCTGGCCATCGGGGAAGACCTAGTGTAGCTGCACAGGTCTGGAGAAGCCCACCCCATACCCTGCTACCTCTCTGTAAACCCAGGGTCAGAGAAACACAGGTGCCTGTCCCATTCCCCTACACTGTGGAGGGGCAGCCAACATGGGAAGTGCCTGGGACCCCACAATCAGCTTGTTGGGAGGAACCCAGGAGACTGTCAAGATGAAGGAGCAAAAGGCAATCTCAGACCTCCAGCCCACACAGAACAAGTCTGGGAGATGCAGTCATGGAAGAAAATGGAAGTCACACACCTGAAATCTCTGAGAGGATAGCAACTGAAGTAAAGAAACAACTTCATAAGACTGTAAAAGTAATCAAATCAGAAATAATGTCTCAGGTAAAAGAAGAAATCACAAACAATGAAAGAATTGCTCAGCATATCTAAAGAAGACATAGATAAAAAAAAAAGAGGAGCATAGGAAAATGATGTAAACCTTGAATGAACAATATTGAAAGGAATTGTAATGCATGAAACAGATTCAAAGAGATATCCAGGAAATTAAAAAGTCAATTGAAAGCTGGTAAAACTGCTTGAAAGAGACTGAAGATAGACTTTCAAATCTTGAAGATAGGATTGCAGCTAGCTATCGTGAAGGGAAACATCTCTTAAAAATAACAAAGAACCAGGAAATAATTCGGTGGCTGCAAGATGACACAAAGAAGCATAATTTAAGAGTGGTAGGTATCAGTGAAGAAGCAGGAGTCAACCAAATGACATAAAAAGGCTATTTACAGAAGTAATAGTGGAAAACTTCCCAAACATGGGTAAAGGATCTGGCATACAGATAAGCGAGGCATGTAGAACTCCAACTAGCTGTAACCAAAGTAAATCTACACTCAGACATATAATAATCAAGATCCCAGAAATTCAACACAAGAACAGAATATTCAAAACTGTTAGAGAAAAGCAACAGATCACCTCTAAAGGAAAACCAATCAGAATCACAGCAGTCTTGTCAACACAAACCATCAAGTCAAGAAGAGTTTGGAGTGAAGTGTTTCAAATCCTGAAAGAAAACAACTTCCAACACAAATTGATGCACCCTGCAAAAACTATCTTACAAGATTGTTGGAAAGATAATGAACAAGTGAAGGAATTCATGACCACCAAACCAACCCTAGAGAGAGTGCTGAAGGATATTCTAGACAGAGATAAAGGTGACCATGGTTCCAGGAACAGCAGCAGAGGAGGCTCACCAAACAGGACAGGCAATTGAATGAAGGGGAAAAGGAGACGGCCAACAGCAGGAGGATAGCACAGCAGAGACAAACCAATATATGCCAGTTGTAACTATTAGTGTAGATGGCCTCAATTCAGCAAGAAAAAGAAACACAGGGAGAGTGGATCAAGAAGGAAGATCCATCAGTATATGGTATACAAGAAACAAATTTAACTCGAAAGGAAATTCATAGACTGAAAATCAAAGGAGAGAAAACAATTATTCCATGTGACAGGAGACCAGAAAAAAAGCAAGGGTAACTTGCCTATCAACCACAGAATGGATAAGAAAGATACGGTATTTTCATACAATGGAAAGCTACCCAGCTATAAAGTAGAATAATCTCGAGACCCTTGTAGGTAAATAGATGCAACAGGAGATCATGTTCATGGGCAAAATAATTTGAACTCATATGGGTGAACCCTAGCATAAAAAACAGGAGTTAGTGGGATCCAAAAAGCACAATAGGTATTATAAAAGTGACAGAGGAGGAAAGATCTAGGAGGGGAAGGTGGTAACCACTGTTAATTTCTTATTGTCTTGTCTTGAACTCTTGTATTATTTTCACAATTTTGTTAGGTTTGGTTTTGTTCTGTCTTGTTTTGTTAGATTTTACTGTGTCTGATGGTATGGGCAGCTATTTTGAACATAATGGAATGTATTATGGTGATCATGGTTGGTTTCCTATTATCTTGTTTTAATGTCCTATAATGCTTTCATTCATTTGCTTAATTGATTTTATTCTGTTTTGTTTTATTTGATTTTATTATGTGTGATGGTTTGACTAGCTATTTTGAAGAAAACAAGACATTATGGTAGCCATTACTGATTTCCTATCACCTTGTTTTGAAGTCCTATAATGCTTTTATTCTTTTGTTTTAATTGGTTTTATTCTGTTGTGTTTTATTTGATTTTATTATGTGTGATAGTATGGACAACTGTTTTGAAGAAAACAAGACATTATAGTAAACATTGTTCATTTCCTATTATCTGGTTTTGAAGTCCTGTAATGCTTTCATTCTTTTGATTGGTTTTATACTATTTTGTTATGTTTGAGATTATTGTGTGTGAAGGTACGGACAACTATTTCGAAGAAAGCAAGAGACATTATGGTAGCCACTGTTGATTTCCTGTTGTCTTGTTTTGAAGTCCTGTGTTGCTTGCATTGTTCTGTTCTGATTTGCTTTGTTCTGTTTTGTTTTGTTTTGTTTTGTTTCATTTTATTCTCTTTTTTTAAAAACGTATTAATTATACTAGCACCAGACTCCATGCCCTTCTTTTTATTCTATAATTTATATGTCTTTGTATAACAATTAAAGATAGGATAGGTTTTTGCTTCTTATCTGGTTATTTTTTATAATTACAAATAAAAATGTAAACCAAACCATGTTTTAAAAGACAAAAATAGGGCCGGGGATATGGCTTAGCAGTGCAGTGCCTGCTTGGCAAGTGCGAGGTCCTGAGTTCAATTTCTGGTACCCAAAACAAACAAACAAAACTAAATCTCTCTTAAAAAAAAAAAGAAGAAGAAACTGTGTAACTCAGCTGATAACAAGGTAAATTTATATCCCATTTGAGTTCAGTTGGCTTTAACTCTAACTTTTGTTAAGCACTAAATACTGTTAAATGATATGAATGAACATTTGATAGTATGATCAATAATCCTTACCCTAAAATTTGCTTTCATATTTTTAATTAGTTTTTTGGTAGTAAATATGAAGATATCCCATATAACAAATTTGTGACAAAATATCTTCTCCTATGTATGGGCAATGTGATTTTACTATTTAGTAGTCTATTAATGGGAAAAACTTACATGTTGTTACCAGCTAGAGATATATGTGCTACTTAGACATAAACTGATTTAGGTAATGGGTTGGCACGATCCATTAGCCAAATACTTGGGTTTGTAAATGAAGTTTTATTGGAACAAAGCAATATCCACTTGTTTACATAAGACCTGTGGCTCTTTTCTACCAGTATTAGCAGAGTTGTGTAATTGCAACAGATTGTATGGCCTAAAGTATATTTTGGACCATAGTCACAAGTTTGGTGGGCCCCAATTCATCCCTTTATTTGAATAAATGGCATAACCATATATACCATCTCTAAATCCAGGATGCTACAAGTCTTCTTCACATCTTCTGCTTGTTTCACCTTCCACATCTAATCCTAGTGTTTCTGCCCTCTTCTCTGCATCTTTATCTGTCCAACCACATCATCCCTTGCCTACACCTCTGTGACAGCCTCCAAAATGGATTTCCACCTTCATCCACTTATTAGTCTACTAACATTTCTTTAATGTCAGAAATGTAGCAGGCAGTGTTTCAGGAGCCAGGAATTGTGCCACTTTGTAGCTCACTTTCCCAACCTGGTCAGTGTCCTACTATTCTACCATAGCCAGAAGTGTTTTCTTAAAGCATAAACTAGATTATCATTCATTTCCTTAAGCCTTTTAATAATTTTTTGTTTTACTTATGATAAAATGAAACTCCTTTCAAGGTATCATCTGGCTCTTATCTCTTCGCATGAGTCATGTAATTCCACTGTTCTGCTTACACGTTTACTGTTTTCCAGTCGTAGTGGATTTTTGTTTACTTTTTGTTGTGCTTCATTTTCAGTCTTTGTTGGTAGTTTTTATTGTGGTAAAATATAACATCTACGATTTTATTGATTTTTTTTAAGTATGTAGTTCAGTGATATTAAGTACATTTACATTGTTGTATAAGCATCATCAGTGTCCATCTCCAGTCATTTTCTGTCTTGATACTGCAGGACTTAACTCTCCTCTGAGGGTCTCAGTGCTTGCCACTCACCCTGTGATCTGACTGCTGCTTCTCATACTTCAGAGCTCTGAAGATTTATCATTTCCTCAGAATGGTCTTCCTTGATTTCTCTTGCTTTTTCACAGTGCATGGATGTGAAAACCTTCCAAATACTCTTCTGGGCCTTTATAGTGCTTTTTAGGTATTTTTAAAAAATATATTAGTTCATTTTTTTTTACTAGAATGTAAGCACCCAAGAGAATTGAATCTTTGCATATACTATTGTTAGCACCTAATACATTAGCACACAATAAAAATGTAAGGAAGGAAGGAAATATTGGTATATTGATACAATTCTTTTTTTTATTACTTTTATTAATAATAATGACAATGATCAGAGTAAAGCAAAGCAGAGAGAACCATATTGGGCCTCGAAGACGGGCCTCGAAGACAAGACAGAAGAGAATCCCCCATACTTGCTACATTGCCTGCTGTCACTTTCCAAAGAGATGCTCAGGTTGATGACCAGAGGCCTGCAAAATCTACGAAACAATACTAGCAAATAGTTGGTTGATGTTCCTTGGTTGCTATCAATTTAGCCAGACCTCCGAAACAGCGGGTTGCTGACTGGGGCGGGGGCGGTGGTTGTCCCTGATTCCAAGCCTGTGCGCCGGTGCCGCTTGGGCCCAGCGGGCTGGGCCCCACAAGGGGACGTTCTCATTCTCCTCCGGGGTCCCAAGAGACCAGGCCCCCGGAAGGCAGTTCACTTGTGTCCTGGTTGGTGCCTGCACCACTCGGGCCCAGTGGGGTGGGCCCCGCAAGGGGCCGTTCTCAAATTGATACAATTCTTTATGGACATTGTAAAATATTATCCTTTTTACCTTAAATTTCCTTAATTCTGGTATCAATCTTAGTAGACTAAAGATTTTCAACTCCACTCTTTTTATCTTTAGAAAATGGGAAGTTCATAGGAAAAAGAAAGTAATATAATTGAACTGTAAAATTCTCTTGGGTCTTCTTCAGTTCTTCATTTCTGTGATTCTGATTTTCCATATCATTCAGTTAATTTTCAGTTGACCTAACCAGAATAACCAGGATCTGAAAATTTCCGTCATACTGACTGTTGTGTTATGATTGATTCAAAGAGCCGTTGTGGTCAGAGAGGACATTCCATGCTTGAAAAGGGCCCCGAGGGAATGTCTCAGGAAACTTCAGGTCCCCCCCCCTGCCACCTCCCCACCAATGTCAGCCCCAGGGTGTCCTGCTGCAGGAAGATCATTCTTTTCTCAGTGAGAGGAGTCACCAGTCCTTGGTGTGGTACCTGCACCAGCAAAAACTGCACTGCAGTTGGCACCAGTCAGCTCCTTTGTAATGACTGCATCTAAAAGGTTAAGGATTAAGTAAATCAATGAAGAGAGGATTCATTCCAGACTCCTAAGGAATGGGAGCAAAGTCAGGCTGGAAGTCTTAGGGTGGTGAACTGTAAGGAAGCTAAGAGATGGAATGGGATTCTGAGACCTCACATAGGAAAGATTCTTTCGCTGGATTGATTTTGTTCTTTATGGATTATTCTGCATGTTTTAGGTGTCTTTATTAGGAATGTTAAAAGTGGCAGTGTGTGCTTAGCATGCAGAATGATAGCAGTGAAGAATAGCATGTCTGACACTAGACTCTTAACTGAGCTACTTTTAGGATGGCAGAAAGCATAATACATAGAGTTAAAATTGGATTTCTGAGCCGGGCGTGGTGGCGCACGCCTTTAATCCCAGCACTCAGGAGGCTGAGGTAGGCGGAGCATTGTGAGTTCGAGGCCGGCTTGGGCTACAACATGAGCGCAAAGTCGGCCTGAGCTACATAGTGCGACCCTACCTCAAAAAACTAGGGCCGGGAGTTTGGCTCAGTGGCTTAAGCGCCTGCTCTGGCAGGCGTGAGGTTGTGAGTTCAATCTCTGGTGCCGCAAAAAAAAAAAAATAAATAAAATAAATAAATAAATAAAATAAAATTGGATTTCTGGGGCTCAGATCCTAATTGTGCTTCTTGGCTAGTTCTGGGGGCCTCACCTTGGTTCCCTGTAATGTCATCAGTGAGTATTGTCTTAAATTAGATAATGAATACCAAACATTAAGAACAGTGCTATTGTTGTTACCATTGTTGTTGTGATTATTATTTAGAGCCCTTCAGCATTTGGTTACCAGGATCAAATGTGCCAAAAGTAGAATAAACTATATGTTTTCTTATCATGAAACAAGAAGGGCTGGCATTGTTCAG
Source organism: Dasyprocta punctata (assembly GCA_004363535.1). Classification (NCBI taxonomy): domain Eukaryota; kingdom Metazoa; phylum Chordata; class Mammalia; order Rodentia; family Dasyproctidae; genus Dasyprocta; species Dasyprocta punctata. The sequence continues at coordinate 1,718 of RJWM01019072.1, read as the reverse complement.
CAGTTCAAGAATTCAGTCCTGAGATCTCTGCAATAAATTTAGTTTTTGCTTGTGGTTGCTGTCTGGTTCCAAAGTGGCTCCTCTGCCTGCAGTATCATGTGTTCATTCAAGGCAGAAAGAACTGAAGGGCAAAGGACAAAAGGTTACAACCACCTGAGGGTACCTTCCGGTAAGCCTTACCCAATAACATTTGCTGACTAATAATAGAAATTACTCACAGTCTCCTCCTCACTTGGAGTAGAGGCTGTGTACTTTGCTGCCTTACCAGAATTAAAATTATCTTTATAGAAGCAGAAGTGGTTTATTTCACAGTTGTTCTGTTGCCATTACCATTATTATCTTGTAACACCAATACCTTTCCTTGTTATAGATCCCAAAGAGAATCCATAGAAAGGGGAAATCTCTGTTCTCAAATACTTGAATCTATCAGCCTTAATCTTGAAAACGGAACCAGGGGAATATACCCATGTGCCCATATTTTAATTGATTGGATTCAGTTTTAGCCATTGATGTTACTATTCTGTGATAGCTTAAGAATATGAGGTGGGTATTGTGGCACACACTTGTAAATCTTACCACTGAGGACACTGAGGCCAGAGGATTGCCATGAGTTCAAGGCCAGTCTGAAATACATAGCGAAATCCTGTCTCAAATTTTTAAAATAAGAAGAAGGAGGAGGAGGAAGAGGGGGAGAGTGAGGGGAGGAAAAGAAAAAGAAAAGGAGGAGGAAGAGGAAGGGGAGGAAGAAGAGGTGGAAGAAGAGAAAGAAGGAGAAAGAGGAAAAAGAGAACAAGAATAAGAACAGGAGGAAGAAATATTTTCTGAAGCCTGTCCTTGTTGTACTTACCTTTTCTAAAAGACATACTCATTTTTCCTTTTTTTTTATTTGAGCGAAGAAAAACAAAACAAAAACTATAACAACAACAACAAAAAAAAACGACATATATAGTAAAAACAACAAACAAAAGAGACAAGCAAACAACTAGAGTAAATACACAACATTGCAGGTTTACAAAACCGGAAGATAGAAGCTTGACAATGGTTGCAATTTGCGCATCGTTATCTTTAAAATGGTTTCTTACATTAACAGATATAGACATGCAAGATTGATTTGATCATATGAGTATTAATTGTTCCTTCTCAATAACGAATACATTGAGCAGTGTTCTTTTTAGTTATCTTACATATACATATATACAGGTTTATATCTTTTCCTCTTCCCTTTTCTCTTTCTGCCCATTCCCTTCCCAATTATCTTTGCTCTTTGAGCTGTTCTTTACCCTTCCGTAGTATTTATTGTAGATTTTGAATCATATATACTTTTCCATTTCTTACACTAGGGAGACAATACGGTATTTACACATGTGGGTTTGATTTATCTCGCTTATGAGTATGGTCTCAAGTCGTGACCATTTACTTATAAAAGTCTCAATACAATCTTTCTTAATAGCTGAGTAGTACTCCATTGTATAAAAATACCGCATCTTTTTTATCCATTCTTTGATTGATGGGCACTTGAGTTGTTTCCAAGATCTGGCTATTACAAATTGGGTTGCTATAAACATGGGTGCACAGATATCACTGTGGTATGATGTTTTTAATTCTTCTGGGAAAATGCCCAGAAGAGGGATAGCTGGGTTGAAGGGGATCTCTAATCCTAACTTCTTGAGGAATCTCCACACTGACTTCCACAGTGGCTGCACCAGTCTACACTCCCA
>RJWM01019071.1:0-39448 GCA_004363535.1 Dasyprocta punctata | reverse complement strand
TTAAGACAACTGCTCTTCCGGACCCACCATCTTCTTTTTGGTGACAAACCGTGGTGATGACAGTGGTGGCAGTGGTCATCTGATCCGCCCCTTTCCATGTGGCCCTTCATGCCCATGCTCTGCCAGAGGAGAGGCTGGCCACCCAGGCCACCAAGCATGCTCCCCCAAGGTACCCACTTTTAATGTTTGCAGAAGAAGATACTAAAAAAGCAGTCTCACCTGAAAACATCTAGAACAAGTCAGCCAGTTGATTGTTCCCCATAATCTCCAATATACGTCTCTCCAAGATTTTAATTCTTCAAAAAGGCTATTCAAATACTCATGAACATCCCAAGTCTTATCTCTGCGGAAAGAGCCTCAATTAGTATATTATTTTACAAGCAAACAATATGAACAATTTGTTTCAAACAAATGCTTTTTAAAAAACTTGTGGCTTATTTCCACAAATATTATTGAAATGATTGTGTGGGACAGACCACACTGAAAGGTACAAGGGTGATAAAATATACAATAAATGTTTAAATTTTAGAAAGCATTATTAAAAAACATTATTGTAAAAGACACATTGTCATTAACCCCCCTCAAAATACTCCCCTCATTTTGAACACACTTATTCCATCATTCTTGCCACTTTCTGAGGCAGTTCTGGAAGACTTTCCTGTCTTTATAAGGTATGATCAAAAATATAGTGAAGGCTGCTGCTATGTGATATCCAAGGGAAGACAGGCTGGAAAATACACTATGGTGTGTCCCCATCCACCTTACTGACCCGGTCTGGCCCCATGTGCAACTTCTGGCTCCTCCCCAAAGTCAAAATGACTGTGAAAGGTAAATGTTTTCAATCCATTCAGGACTTCAAGGTAGCCACAACAGCTCAACCAAAGATATGCACGAAAGAGGACTTCCAGGACTGCTTCAGAAAGTGGCGAAACAATGGGATAAGTGTGTTCAAAGTGAGAAAGAGCATTCTGAGATGGACTAATGGCAATGTGTCTTCCTCTGCAGTAATTTTATTTTAAAATTTAAACATTCACATAGCTTTGACCACACCTCACAATTAAAATTTCATTAAAGTGTTTATTCTTTGAGCAATACAAGAAGATACGAAAGACTGAATGCGAAATTGTTATTGCTACTTGTTAATTTTTAATGATTAATTAAATTTGAACGGATCAACAACTGAAACTTAGGCACTAAATGGAAACTTTATGCTAACTGCATTATGTTGTGACATGCTGTTACAGTACTGGTGTTTCTAGATATTTCATTAGAGTGTTGGGTTTTTTTTTTTTTTTTCTTTTTTTGCGGCACCGGGAATTGAACTCACAACCTTGCGCCTGCCTGACAGGTGCGTAAGCCGCTGAGCGAAACTCCCGGCCCTGGTTTTTTGAGGCAGGGTCGCACTGTGTAGCTCAGGTCAGCCTTGGGCTCGCGTTGTAGCCCAGGTCGGCCTCGAACTCACAACGCTCCTCCTACCTCAGTCTCCCGAGTGCTGGGATTAAAGGAGTGTTGGTTTTTTACATTATTTCTAGACAGCATTTCTAACAACTAAGCAACACAGTAATATGCAGCCAGATCTACTAAAACGCTTTTTTGGGGGAGGAGGTGGTTACTAAGGATTGATCCCAAGGCCTTTGCACTCAGTTACACCCCCAGGTCTTTCTATTTTTTTGTTTTGAGATAAGATCTTGTTAGGTTACCAAGTTACACAGAGTAAGCTTGAACTTGGGATCTTCCTGCCTCAGCCTCCCAGACTGCTGGGGTTATGGCACCCACATGCAGCTATAAAATATTTTAAAATTAAATATGACAAAGACTTTAAATTGCATTTGCTATGATCATGCACACCTCAAGTTTCTATACTTTTTAAGTATCTATTTAAATCTTTTAACTTTTGCTATTTTTTTAGTTCAACCAAATAACAAAACGACATCATGTTATTACAAATTACAGAAGGGTATCTATTTCGAAAGTTGAAGAGTTTGATACCCAGTACCAAAAACAACAACAAAAAAGAAACCCAAAAGAAAGACAGTTGAGAACTTTTCAAATGTATGCATCAACTATTGTTGAATAAAACAACAAAACTGGATGTTAAAGATACATTACCAGCTTTTTTTTTTTAACTTTAAAGAAGGTCTTGTTAAGTAGCATCAATTACTTTTTTTTCACATAGTACTACTGGTCTTAAAAATTACTGCTGTCAGAGCTGGGCATGTGGTACATGCCTGTAATCCCAACACTCTGGGACGCTGAGGCAGGAGGATCACGAGTTTGAGTCCAGCCTGGGCAATTTAGGAACTTAGAAGACCCAGTCTCAATAGAAATTTTTAAGAAGAGGTAGAGGATGTAGCTCAGTGGGAAAGTTGGGTTCAATTCCCAGTGCTGAGGAAAAAAGTTATTGCTATTAGAATGCAAGTAATTTTTTTTCTTTTCTTTTTTTTTTTTTTTCTTGGTACGGGGGAGCAAACTCACAACCTTGTGCCTGCCAGGCAGGTGCTTACAACACTGACCTAGATCCGCGGCCCTATTTTTTGAGACAGGGTCTCACTACACAGTTCAGGCTGCTCTTGAACTCACTTTGTTGGCCAGGCTGTAGAATGGAAGTAATTTTCAAAAGGTAAAAAAAATCTCAAGGAAAAAAAAAAAAAAAAGCAAGGGACATAGCTCAGTGGCACAAGTGTCTACCTGGCAAGCAGAAGGTCCTGAGTTTGATTCCCAGTACCACTCCATCCCCCCCTGCAAAAGATGTCTTTATACATATACCAACTTCCCACAATGAATGTAATCATTATACACTGCAAACGTGTACCAATTAAAATTAGAATTAGTAACTTTCTTGAAAAAAAAGTAAGATTCTAAGTGCTTACTATAACTAATGAAGATTTCCTGATTATTGTATTGATAGAAAATGAAACATTTTAAAGTTGTATTATTAACATGAAGGTCAAATTAAGCATTGCTTTATTTTTGTTTTAATGCTTAAAATGCAGTATTTGTAAGATTTTTTCTTTAATAAAGTAGTACACATTTATAATACAGAAAAAAGAACACATAAAAAGAAAACTAAATCTGCTTATAATACTATTACTTAATATTTTAGTGCACATGCTGCCAGTTGTTTTATATCCTACTATTTTAAAAAATTTACCACTAATGACTGCCTAGGTAAGTATTATTTTACTCCAACATAAATTCTTAAATGCTGCACAGTGAGAATTGATTAGATGCGTTTTCTATAGCTAGACATGCATGGATATATTTTAATGGTTAGTCATCTGAGTATTATCTTTTTTTTCTTGGCTATTTAATATACTTAAAGCAATGGATGTCCTTGTTAAAGGCATTCACAAAGCCAACATTACCTCTTTGGACACATTCCTAGCAGTAGGAAATTATTAAGAATACATATCTTCTAAAGTTTTTTCTTTCCTGGGACATTACATCAACTTACAATTCCCTTCCTCTAACTCAGAATGACAGTTCATAGCTAATGAATATGGATCTGGATAGCTGTTGAGCCATACGCATCCTAACCATCTTTAGCATCCTTTGATGCCTTCAGTCAGACTTAAGTACTAACCTATAGAGAAATAGTTTGGTTTTAATTAGTCGGTTTTTCTCTCTCTCTCTTTTTTTTTTTTTTTTGAGACAGGGTCTTACTGTGCAGTTCAGGATGGCTCTGAACTCACTATGTAGCTGAGGCTGACCTTGAACTCATGTTGATCTGCCTCAGCCTCCTGAGCACTGGAATTAAAGATGTGCACCACCATGCCCAGTTACAACATCTCTATAGGTAACTAAATCTATTACTGAAAAGAAATCACATTAATGTTACTAACTAGAATATATTTTAAGATTAAACTACAATAATTTTTACCATTTTGAAACTTAAAGATACTATAAAGTACAGCCAGTAAATAAAATGTAGCTTTTACAACAATTTTGTTTTGAAAGCAGTATCTCTCTAAATCAAAAATGTATCATCTACAGGAAAGATGTTATGCTATTCCTTACAAAAGAAGTTATGCTTTTATAAATACACTACAAATTCACATAGAAAAGCTGTATTTTATCTTCAGTATACCTTATATGAATATAGATGATATTTCCATGTCGATCCACATTGATTTTTCCAGGAATGCAAGGAATCCTTCTTTCTGTTTCTTTTGTTAAAAGTTTCTTACACAAACAGCATCTTTAAGAAAGAGAAGGTACAAAAAATTGAGTAAAAATTTAAATGTAGTAATTTAAAGAGTATAGCTACATTATATGGCATACCAAATAAAAAAACGTTACCTATATAATGTTGCTGCATTACTCCGAGAATCTGGGTTTAAGTACTCAGGATCAAACAGTCTCTCGATCTTCTTACAAAAAAGTTTACTATTAACAACAAATGGCCAACAAATTAATTTCTATATTTACTTTACTAAAGTTACTTTACAGTGATAAAATAAATGCTATCTATATATGGGTAAAATAGCATGAATAAATCCTTAGGCTCTTTGGACTTTACAATACATTTTGGTGTACTAAGTGAAAAAAAATCTAATAAAAACTGTTTAATAAAGAATCTATTTTTACCAGAAAATAAGACTGATAAATATCTACCTCTCTGCTATTGAAGTATTTAAAATTTTAAGATTTTGAGAATTCAGCAACCCAATTCTATCAATAACTAGGTATAGGATTCTTAGCAACTTACTCTCTCTAAAACTTTTCTCTAAACAAACGTGATTACTAATTCCAAACTCATAAGGTTTTATGAAGGTTAAATGATCAATATTTTTAGAGTGCCAGGCATAGTGTTAAAATTAAATGAATATTAACTACTTTATTATTAAACATAATATAACTGAACTTGAAGTCTCCTAAGTGTGCCATTAACTCTAAATGCATGTCCTGCCTATTTCTATCCTCCCTTGTGCGATGTCTGGGGTTCTATGCTTTCTTATCAGGATGCATATGTTTGCAGTGTTTAATGATTACTCCCATCATGGAGAATTACTGGTAGGTTCATGTACATAACCACCTTAATTCTTTTTTACCTCATTCCCCTCCTTTCTCTCCACTCCCTCTGTGTTGGATTTAGGATTCCACTGCCATATTCAAGTATTTAGCCCTTGGATTATTTCATCGTCTCATTTTCCTTAAAGTCTAAATTCTTGGATAATCTTCTATATTATTAATTACTTCCTCTTATGAATTTTCCTGAGTATTTTAAATATCTTGATGTTTAAAAATATCCTTTCTTTTTTTCTTTTTCTTTTTCTTTTTTTTTTTTTTTTTGCAGCACCAGGGATTGAACTCACAACCTCACACCTGCCAGGTAGGTGCTTAAGTCACTGAGCCAAACTCCCAGCCCTGGTGTTTTGAGGCAGGGTCACACTATGTAGCTCAGGCCAGCCTTGCGCTCGTGTTGTAGCCCAAGCCGGCCTCGAACTCACAAGGTTCCTCCTACTCAGCCTCCCCAGTGCTGGGATTAAAGGCATGTGACACCACACCTGGCTAAAATATCTTTTCTTAAGCCTTTCTTTCCCCCAAATATCTGCTGCCATATTTCTTGGCAACTATTCAAGCAAAACATTTGGAAAAAAATTTTCTAAGTCCAATCAATCCCATCAATCTTCACCTTACTGTACATGAGAGCAGAATTCTACATATTTGGTTACTTAATCGCGCTTTCCTTCTGAAACCATTTTTCCTTTTGCCTTCCTTTGCTTCCCTAGCTCTTCCTTCTCAAGCCCCTCACTAGGGGCTACTTCTCTGTTCAATTTCTAAATACTGGCTAGCCTTTTGCTAACAATTAGAAAATAAAATAAGAATAACATTTGCAATAGCACTGAAAAATTAAATATCCAGTAATAAATTCAATTAAAAAAGGGGAAATTTCTCTAAACCCCAAATAAGACATTGATGAAGTAAATAAAATAATACCCAAATAAATGGAATGTATTATATTCATGGATTGAACTATTATCAAGAGAATAAAAACTCCCAAACTTATCTATAGGTTTTATATTAACCTCAAATTCTGGCAGGTGTGTGGGTGTGAAACCAAATAAGCTGATTATAAAATTTATATGTAATGCAAAGAACCAAAAAAGGCTGTACAGTGTCTTGATGAAAGGTGGATGTGAAGAAGAATCTAGATTACAAGATACCAAAAATTATTACAAGGCTACCATAATTATGGCTATGTGCTACTAATTCAAGGACAGGCAATCAACAGAACAAAACACAGAACTCAGAAACAGAGCTCAGGCATAGACAGTCGATTTATGGTAAAAGTGCTGCAATTCAGTGGAGAAAATTAATTTGTTTAACATATCGTGATCTGTCAGCTAGATGTCTATTTGGCAAAAAAAAAAATGAGCTATTTTGCCTGCTTCATAACATGTGTGCACGCGCACACACACACAAATTTGGGATAAATAGAAAAAAAACCTATAGAATATCTTTATTACCTTCAGGTAGGCAAATATTTCTTGAATAAAACAAAAAATACATATGGCTTCTTGCTAAGAAATTTCATCCAGCCGGCCGTGGTGGCACACGCCTTTAATCCCAGCACTCGGGAGGCTCAGGTAGGAGGAGTGTTGTGAGTTCGAGGCCGGCTTGGGCTACAACGTGAGCAAGGCCAGCCTGAGCTACATAGTGCGACCCTGCCTTAAAAAAAAAGCCAGGGCTGGGAGTTTGGCTCAGTGACTTAAGTGCCTGTCTGCCAGGCATGAGGTTGAGTTCAATCCCTGGTGCTGCAAAAAAAGAAAAAAAAAAAAAGAAAAAAAAAGAAAAAAAAAAGAAATTTCATCCAGTTCCACTGTTTCAAATCTTATCTATTCCCAAGTTTCTAGTTCAAGCCCAGACCTTTGACATAAATTTAAGACTAATGCATCCAATATTTACTGATTATTTCCCCTGGATGTCCAAGAAGTATATTAAGTGTTTCAACAAGACCTAAGTCTATCTCTTTATTTGCTTCATCCTTCCCCTCCCAATTCTTCCTTTCTCCATTAGTGGTAGTACCACCCATTTAGTCGCTTACGCTGAAAACCTGGAAATTATCCTGAGATCTTTTCCCACACCACATTCACAAACCTGTCAAATCCTTCTTATGACACACTCTGAACCTATCTACTTCTCTCTAGCTTTACTGCTTCTACCCTAGTCCAAACCCTTTCAGTTCTCACCAGTCCACTGTACTAACCCAATAGTTTTTGCTCCTTACATCCCATATCCCTAAAGTCTATTTTTCACGTAGCAGCCAGAATCATCTCTCAAAAAACAAATGATATAGTATGTGACTTCCCCTCTTCATTCACACCTAGAATAAGGCAATTCCTCCTTGCTTTGATCTAAACAGCCTCTAAGTGATATAACTACTGCTGACATAATACTCTTTCCATTTATTTACTTACTTATTTTTGTCTTTTTGAGACTGGGTCTCACTGTACTGTTCAAGCTGGCCCTGAACTCACCCTGTAGCCCAGACTGGTCTTGAACTTGTGTCAATCCTCCTGTCTCAGCCTCCCAGTGCTGAGATTGCAGGTGTGCGCCACCACACCTGGCTTCTTTCCCTTTATACTAAAGTCTGTCTTAAACGTTTTTAATGTATTTCTTTTTTTTTGTTTTTAATGTATTTCACTACCACCATATGCTCATACATTTACTATACAAAATACTAATTTTTATCATGAGTCACTGGCTGTTCACTTGAAATAGAAAAAAATGTATGTATGTTCATATATATAATATATATAAAAATATTTTTTGAGAGAGAGAGTGAGAGTCTCATTATATAACCCAGGATGGCCTCAAACTCAGTGATCCTCTTGCCTCAGCCTCCTGACTGCTGGGATTACAGGTGTATGCCACCTTGCCTGGCTCTAAATATATTCTAAGAACAGAAATTCACTAAAATTAAAGAGAAGTATATTTATTTTAACAGAAACATTAAGCTTAAAATTAAATTTAAAAATTACCTCCTAAACTTATCTTTTTTGTCTTTTAAATCATCAACTTCATTATGTGTGAACAGATCAGCTATTCGTGTAAGAAGATTTGCATTAATACAGTTCATGTTGCATGGGGTAGCTACTATGGCATTCATATTTTTGTGGCAGTACTGAATACATTGTTCTACCTAAAAAAAATAGAAATGAATATTGAAAATAATAGCACAAAGAATAATGTCACAGTAATACCTTTCAAACATAAAATTCACTAAAAGCCTAGTCCATGTGTTAGTTTTATCTATTTGGGTTAATGTAACTTCCTCCAAAGTGGTCTTGCAGGTCAAATTTATGGATATATACATGAACACCACATAAAACCACATGTGGATATATACATGAACACGGGAAAATTATTTTCTAACCTTTTCTATTGCAAATAGTAGTATTTTTTATTGTTGGGGCAGGTATATATCTTAGTCTGTATACTAGGTAAGTTCCTTTAACTGCATTTTTGTTTGTCTGTTTTTTTTGAGACAGGGTCTCACTATGTAGTCAAGGCAGGTCATGAACTCACTATGTAGCCCAGGCTGGCCTCAAACTCACAGTAATTCTCCTGCCTCAGCCTCCCAAATGCTGGGATTACAAGTGTGCAACACTATGCTCAGCAAACTTAGTTGTGATTTAAGCCTCTATTTCTCTAGGTCTCAGAAACAAATGTTAGTCATTTAAGGATGTTCTCAGTTGTGCTAGGTTTGCTCTCTGATTTTCTAACCCTCCCTCCAACCTGAGGTGTATTTATTTACTTTAAAAAAGGGTTAGTTGCATATTCTCCCAACTATTTTGCTGATAGCATGTAAAATTTTTAAAGGACTCTTTTAGACTATTTCTCTTCTGTTGTCCTTATCTGAAGAAAGTAATACCAGCTGACTAAACGGGAATTGGTGAAAGGGTAGAAACCACAGCAACTAGTACAACTAGCAAAACTCCAAATAAGCAAGTAAACAAACTTCTCATCTGCCAGCATAGCAAAGTAGTATTCTTCCCTGTATAGTTTTATGAGCTAAAAGTTAAATATTAACCAGAAAATATCAACCACAAACATATGTAAAAATCATTTGAATAATAAATTTATTAAATAAAAAAAGAAAAGCAGATATATTTAATGTTAGAGCTTAAAGTGTAAATGTATCTATATATTATTGTACTTTCATCTTTCATTAGCTACTCTTTTTTTTTTTTGTGGCACTGGGGATCAAAATCACAACCTCGCGCCTGCCAGACAGGCACTTAAGCCACTGAGCCAAACTCCCAGCCCTAGTTTTTTGAGGCAGGGTTGCACTATGTAGCTCAGGCCGATCTTGCGCTCGTGTTGTAGCCCAAGCCTGGCCTTGTTGTGGCCTTGAATGCACAACGCTCCGCCTACCTCAGCCTCCTAAGTGTTGGGATTAAAGGCCTGCGCTACCACGCCCGGCTTCATTAGCTACTCTTAAACAATAAATATAAGCTTTAGTGATGCAAACATAAAATTATATGGCTGGGTATTTGTTCTTCACTCACTCCTGAACTATAAATAAGACAGATAAAAGCAAATCAGATGAAAGAAATCATTTAAATAGCAAAACATAATTCAGTTAGTTTTCATTTAACATGCTGGTAAGACAAACCCTGTCTGAGGTACAGTTAATCTTTAGTTTCACCTACTATAAGAATGAGCTACTCTTTGAGGATTAACTGCTTGTTTACTGGCATGACATATAAATGATACTTAGCAGTCTTAACCCTTTTCTAACAGAACAAAGTATTTTCAAACGAGCAATGTATTACAATAAAATTACACTCTTGAATGAACTATTTTAATAAAACATCTGAGAATTTATGACATTTGAAGAAAAAAAGGCTAAGTGAAACAAAATATTGGATTTTTAAAATTAATACTTACTAGTGAATCCATTTTCAAAAACTCTGAAGAAATGAGAATTGAAATGACATTTCCAGGTTCTAAAAAGAGAGAAAATAAATTAAAATTCTTTTTGATTACCGTGGTCTCCTCAGAACAGGTTCCTTTTTATCTTCAAAAAATGTGCTACTTTAATAAGAACAATTTAATATCACCTTACTTATATCATAAATCTTAGACCTACAAAAGGAAAAAAATTTAAAGATAAAATTTAGAATACAGAGAAAAATGCATAATAAATTTGCCCAGGAATTAGACTTTACAGTAAGTACAGACTCCAGTTAAAGTTATGAAATACACAAAAATCACAGAGAAAAATTTCAATAATAATTAATGAGAGCATTTGTTATTAGTGAAGGTATGTTAGAATGGAATTCATTCTGGGCAACAAAAGAAAGGCAGGGGGCATCACAATCTCTGACTTGAAATTATACTAAAAGCTACTGTGATAAAAACAGCATGGCACTGGTAAAAAGGAGTTCAATCTTACCATGAACTAATATTCAAAAAGATTCTTAAAGGTAATAAGGAATTTAGTACTAGTTGGGTGTGGAGGTACATGCCTATAAAACCACTGGACTGCAAATCTGAGCTCAGCCTGGGCAAATTAGTAACTTAGGAAGGCCCTGTCTCAATGTTAAACAAAAAAAATTTAAATGCTGAGGATGGTGTTCAGTGTGAAGGGGACACACTACCACTACTATTACTACTACTACTACTACTACTACGTACTACTACTACTACTGCAGAAGTGCTAAAGTTACTAAAAGTTACTAAAGTGCTAGGGCATACCGGATGAATTTTCAGACAGAAAGACGAGAAGGGGATGTTGTCAGACACTTTATTTTAGTAAGTCTGTCATTGCCCACGAAGTGTATTTCAGAAGAATTATTGTAGTACTAAAATAATTATGAATTGAAATCTTCATAATTAAAACAAGTAATCCCAATCTTTACCTAAATAGCAATGCTTGTTTAAAAGTTTCTCAAACCGGGCATGGTGGCACACACCTTTAATCCCAGCACTCGGGAGGCTGAGGCAGGAGGATTGTTGTGAGTTTGAGACCAGCCTGGGCTACAAAGTGAGTTCAAGGCCAGCCTGAACAGCACAGTGAGACCCTGTCTCAAAAAATAGGGCTCCGGATTTAGCTCAGTGGTGTAAGCGCGAGGTTGTGAGTTTGATCTCTGGTACCAAAATTAAAAAATAAATAAATAAATAAATAAAGTTTCTCGAATAGAAATTGAAAAAGGAGGAAGAAGCTGGTAAAAAAGCTCACCAGAGCCGGGCGTGGTGGTGCACGCCTTTAATCCCAGCACTCGGGAGGCTGAGGTAGGCGGAGCGTTGTGAGTTCGAGGCCGGCTTGGGCTACAACGCAAGCGCAAGGCCGGCCTGAGCTACACAGTGTGACCCTGCCTCAAAAAACCAGGGCTGGGAGTTTGGCTCAGCGGCTTATGCGCCTGTCAGGCAGGCGCGAGGTTGTGAGCTCGATCCCTGGTGCTGCAAAAAAAACCAAAAAAAACAACAAAAAAAAAGCTCACCAGAAGGTTAACAAACCAGTGGCTGAATTATTACAGATTTAATTAGGTATGCTAATATTTTTCCTGGTTAGAATAAAATTTGCCTTTATAACAACCTATATTGTAATGACAGGATTTTCTTCAACTGTTTTACCATTATTATACACATAAATGTCAGATCATATATTTTCTTCTTTACATATCTTATGCTCCACATATATGTATCATAGTTGGAAAAGTCTAGAATCCCTGACTGTGGTTGAAAATTCTGATTTAGCAGTCTTGTAAGGAACCTCCCCATTAATTTGGTCACTATAATAGATTATATTCAGAAACTTTTATACTATCAGTATAATTTACTGTAATAGTTTAAAAATATTTTGAAACTGATGTAAATAGAAATTTTAGTGCACAGAAAGACTGTAATAAACCACAAATGTGATTCCTAACATTAGTCTGTATCCATTGAAAGATTACTTTTAATAACTATTCTTTTTTTTTTTTTTTTTTGCGGCACCAGGGATTGAACTCACAACCTCGTGCCTGCCAGACAGGCACTTAAGTCACTGAGCCAAACTCCTGGCTTAATAACTATTCTTGCTATCATTTAGAACATTGACTCTCAAACTTTCAGTCTTAGAACCCTTCTACAATCTTAAAAACTGAAAATCCTAAAAAGCTTTTTGCTTTTTTGTGAGTTATGTCTTATTAATATTCACTATATTAGAAACTATGTGAACAGAAATTTTAAAAATATTTATTTTAAAATAAGAAATATATTGACATATTTTGGAGAAACAACTTTATTTTCCAAAATGAAAAAAATTATTAAGAGCAGCATTGTCTGAAATATTTTTTGCAAATTCCTTAATACCTGACTTAATAGAAGACAACTATATTATCATGTCTGTTTTCATATTCACATTTGAGTGGCCTTCTTCAATATTATACAGAAATTAGTTTCTTAAAGTTTAGATGTAATGAAATTCGAAACTGGGCTGGGGATTTAGCTCAGTGGCCTAAGTGTCTGCTTGGCAAGCACAAGATCATGAGTTTGATACCTGGTACCAACCCCCCCCACCAAAAAAAAGAAATCTGAAACCTTATCATTACATTTTCCTACTGTTAAATGATTTATCTTACATTTTGAATGGATCATTAATCCATTCTTAAGCATTATTCATTGATTATTTAGAAAACAATTAGCTCATTGGGCTATGCAGAGCTTTCAAATGTTGAGACATTTCATTGTGCAATATATATTTTTATTTATTTATTTTTCTTTGGTCTTTTTGAGATAGGGTCTTGCTATGCAGTTCAGGCTGGCCTTGGGCTCACTTTGCAGCCCAGGCTGATCTCAAACTTGCAACAAATCTGTCTCAGCCTCCTAAGTGCTGGGATTACAGACGTGCGCCACCATGCCTGGTTTCAATACATATTTTTAAAATTACATTTATTGAGCTGTGCGTGGCGGGACACGCCTATAATTCCAGCACATAGGAGGTTGAGGGAGGAGGACTGCAATCTTTTGTGGGGTGGGAGACAGGGTCTTGCTATAGAGTTCAGACTGGCTTTGAATTCATTATGTAGCCCAGGCTAGTCTCATACACAGAGCAATCCCCCTAAAATTACACGCATGTGCAACGATGCCCAATCTGAGGACTTCAAATTTGAACCCCACCTAATGAGACCCTATCACGAGATTAAAAAAAAGCATTGGATAAGAGTTCAGTAAGAAGACTGTATTTTCAAACTTTTTGTTTTCAACAGCAATGAAAACTAAAATCATATTCATTAATATGATCATCAATCAGATTTCACTAGGAAAGTCTCACTATGCAGTCCAGGCTGGCCTCAAACTAAAGGGATCCTCCTGCCTCAGCCTCCAAGTGCTGGGATCCCACACATCCCAGCCCTAGGATAGTCTTTTGAGTACTGAGAAGAAGTCATGCACATGGATGCAGGGAAGTTTTCCAAAATGCTTTTCCTCAAGACAAGCAACACACATTAGCATGTAAAGAAATGCACTTCCCCTTTTACCATACAGAATACAGTCAAGATTTAGGATTCTAAAATTAGGAATTTTTACTGCTTTGAGGATATTATTAAATGAACTGACATTTTTTCTTTTATTCCTTTCTATCCATGAGTGCATGGTATTAAAGAAAATAATGACTACTAGTACAGTTTGCTGTCCCTACCTTGATTTGTATTAAGGCTCCAACGGTTACGCTCATCATTGCCCTTGCAACACTTGAACAAAACTTAACACGGTAAAAAAGATAAACAAGATCTTGATATTATTGTGCAACTCATTTTGATCTTGTGGACCCTCTAAAGTGGTCTCCAGAACCCAGTGGTCCACACAAAATCTGTTAAGAACTGCTAACCTAGAAACCTGTTTATTTGCTATAAACAGTAAATTTACTAAATTTTATTTAGTAAATAACTGAATTTTGAAAAAAAGCATTCCAAGATACCAATGTTCAAATAATTTTCAATATTTTAATTTTGGCCTCAAACAACAATCAGTTGACATGGAAATTTCACTATAAAATAAAGCAACAGATTGTCTTTTACCTAAAGTGGGCGTCTCACAATCTTTATTCTCCTTTGTATTCCTTTTAACGTATTTTATCAACCAGTTGAAAATGTGAACGTCACAATGAACTGAAATGTCCACCTCTTCCCAGCGCTGGGCATCCATAGATAAATATTCAGCAAAGTACTTCATTTCTGATATCAAAAGATCTCGTGGGCAAATAAAATCTTCCTTTAAATTTTTTCCTTCATCACACACATGAATCACCATGTTTGGCCTTCATAAAAAATGTTACACAGAAATGAAATTAGTAGAGTTTCAGAAGAGGATCTAAGAATACTGACATTCATTGGTGGTAAAAGAACATATTTTTAAATTTTTGTTTACTTATTTTTGTCTTTTTGAGACTGGGTTTCAAGTTTCAGATTGGCCTTGAAGTCACTTTTTAGCCCAGGCTGGCCTCAAACTTGCAGCAATCCTCTTGCCTCAATCTCCTGAGCGCTGGGATTACAGGCATGCACCACCACACCTAGCTGAACAGATTTTTTTTTGTTGTTTTTTTGTACTGGGGTACAACCTTGCACCTGTCAAGCAGGTGCTTACGCCACTGAGCTAAATCCCTGGCCCTATTTTTTGAGACAGGGTCTCACTATGCAGTTCAGGCTGGCCTTAAATTCACTTTGTAGCCCAGGCTGGTCTCGAACTCACAAGGATCCTCCTGCCTCAGCCTCCCGAGTGCTGGGATTAAAGGTGTGTGCCACCACACCTGGCTCTGAACAGATTTTTTAAAAAAGATTTTTGATCACAAATGAGTTTTTTTTTTTTTTTTTTTTTTTTTTTTTGCAGCACTGGGGATTGAACTCACAGCCTCTCACCTGCCAGACAGGCACTTAAGCTGCTGAGCCAAACTCCTGGCCCTGGTTTTTTTGAGGCAGGGTCGCACTATGCAGCTCAGGCCGGCCTTGCGCTGGCGTTGTAACCCAGGCCGGCCTCGAACTCACAACGCTCCGCCTACCTCAGCCTCCTGAGTGCTGGGATTAAAGGCGTGCGCCACCACGCCCGGCTTCACAAATGAGTTTTAAAGAATTCTGACATGAGGAATTTTTAAGTGTCTTGCTAGCCTCAGCGTATCTAAGGTTATGACTAATTTTAGAAAGTTACTGACTTAGTAATATTGCAAATAAAAGATACCAAAGGACTAAAAATTTATACTGTTAAAAATTTTTTTCAAGTCATATATTACATATAAACGTTATAAAAAGAACACCAATTCCCAAAGAAAAATTAAATCATATGTTTTAATTCTTGTGATGTATATATGACAGCACTTTTCTTTTTTTTTTTTTTTTTTTGTGGTTTTTGAGACAGTGTTTGGGCTTGCATGGAGCTCACTTTGTAGCCCAGGCTGGTCTGGAACTTGCAGTGATCCTCCTGCCTCAACCTCCAAGTGCTGGGATTACAGGCGTGAACCACTACAACTGGCTGACAACATTTTTATATTGCTATGGGTGTGGGAGGGAAATAATAATGATTAAATACTGAAACGTTTATACTTTTAAATACGGAAAAACAAAAGTATCCATTGAAAAATCAAATTTAAAATTATCATGGCTTACTTATTTTTAGTAACAAGAAAATTTGGTTCTAGGCTTTCATCAAATACAAACTAATGTAGTTAAAGGGATTCTTGAGACATTATGCTTATTTATATGCATTTTAAAAATTTAGTAAGTTTATATATGGCATCAAAGTCTATTTCAAAAGTTATATACTCCGAATTTACTTTCTTTCTAAACTATATGTCTTACAAAACAGTTTCATCCAGTTTTCCCTTCATATCATTACAAAAAAGAGCATTAACAGAAAGAGACAAGTGTACAATATGAATTTACTGTGTTTAATTGAACTTCTTAAATTTTGAATACAAAAGATTACATCTTACATAAAACTGGGCTACCAGAAAAGGATTATAATCAATGCTCTATCAAAATTGAAAGAATTAAAAAACTTTCCACAAATTGTTCTTACAAGAAAATTATGGTAGCTGGGCATGGTGGCACACACCTGTAATTCCATCACTCAGGAGGCTGAGGCAGGAGGAGTGCTGCAAGTTTGAGGCCAGCCTGGCCTACATAATGAGTTCAAGGCCAGCCTAAACTGCATAGCAAAACCCTGTCTCAAAAACACCAAAAAAAAAAAAAAAAAAAATTATAGTAAAAATATAAACAGTTAACTGAGACAATGAAACAAAGTTTCTGTGGCTTTTTGGGCCACAGTATGAACTATCAGATAATCCCTAAATAAAAATAGTGGCAAATTTCTGTATCACACAGACAAATTTAACAGCTTAAATCTAAGAGGGGCAGGTGCAATAGACTGTAATATTAGCTCCTCCGGCTGGAGGATTGCGAGTTAGAGATCGATTCGGGCAACACAACAAAATTCTGTCTCAGAATTTGAAAAAAAAAGGAACAAAGAAAGAAAAAAGAAAAGAAAGAAAAACAATACAAAATAAAAAATAAAAAGGATTTGGGCTGGGCGTGGTGGCACACCCCTTTAATCCCAGCACTCAGGAGGCTGAGGTAGGAGGAGTGTTGAGTTCGAGGCCGGCTTGGGCTACAACGCGAATGTAAGGCCAGCCTAAGCTACATACTGCGACCCTACCTCAAAAAACTAGGGCCAAGAGTTTGGCTCAATGACCTAAGCACCTGCCCGGCAGGCGCGAGGTTGTGAGTTCGACCAAAAAAAAAGGAAAAATAAAAAGGATTTGGGTGTAGCTTAGAGGTGGCAGGCACATTTGCCCAGTATGCTTAAAACCCTGGATTTAATCTCTAACCCCCAAGAAAAGCACTCTAAAATCTACGTGAATAAACTAATAATCACTTAACTATATACACTTTCAAAGTATATTGTGTCAAAACACACATAATATAAAATTTACCATCTTAGCCACTTTTAAGTGTACAGTTCAGTGGCATTAAGTAACATTCACATTGTTTTCAATTATCACCATCACTCATTTCCAGAACGTTTTTTAAAAAGGGGAATTTTAAGCTAGGTGCAGTGGCACACACCTGTAATCCAAGCTCTGGAAGTCTGAGCAGGAGGACTGAAAATTTGAGCCCAGCCTTGGCAATTTAGCAATTTAGCAGGACCCTACCTCAAAGAAAAAAGAAGGGGAGTTGGTGGGTGAGGTGAGTGGATGGGTGGGGATGTAACTTAGGAGGCCCTGGCCTCAACACCTATTACTGCAAACAAAACAAAAACAAAGAAATGAATTTTATAAATTATATACCAATGAAGCTGTTATTAAAAATCTACCAAAACAAAGGTACATGAAGAAATGCTGAGTGATGATGAAAATGTTCCATACCTTATTTAGGTGATAGTACACCTATTTATGAAAACTCAAAGTAATACTTACAATGCATGCAGTTTATTATATTCAAAATATTATAAAATACCAAAACTTAAAACATACTGAAGGATATATTCTTTCAATTATTTTGTTCTGGCACTGGGAATCGAACTCAAGACCTTACGCTTGCCAGGCAGGTGCTGTGCTATTGAGCTATATCCCTAACCCCATAGTCTTTCAATTTTTAA
Source organism: Dasyprocta punctata (assembly GCA_004363535.1). Taxonomy (NCBI): domain Eukaryota; kingdom Metazoa; phylum Chordata; class Mammalia; order Rodentia; family Dasyproctidae; genus Dasyprocta; species Dasyprocta punctata. Next base: position 21,868 of record RJWM01019071.1, on the reverse strand, counting down.
CTGATGATTATATTCAAATAGTTCTAAAACATCTAAATTTTTTAATGAAGATGGAAAATTAATGGCATAGGGATTTTTCTTTGGGTATTAAACTTCCTTTTCATAGTTTTATGTTAATAGATGTTATTTCTAATTTTACAAATACAAAACCGATTTTTTAAAATGGCAAGCTATCATCTAGATTATAACAGGGGCAAGTCATATGTTTAAGTATTATGCAACTGCTTTTCTTTCAACACATAAACTGGGTATGGTGGTGCATGCCTGCAATCCCAGGACTGGGAGGCTGAGGCAGAAGGATCACTGTGAGTTTGAGGCCAGTCTGGGCCACACAGTGAGTTCAAGGCCAGCCTAAACTAATAGTGAGACCCTGTGTTTTTTTTTTTTTTTTGCGGCACCGGGGATCGAACTCACAGCCTCACACCTGCCAGGGCAGGCGCTTAAGCCACTGAGCCAAACTCCCGGCCCTGGTTTTTTTAAGGCAGGGCCCCACTATGTAGCTCAGGCCGGCCTTGTGCTTGCGTTGTAGCCCAAGCGGGCCTCGAACTCACAACGCTCCACCTACCTCAGCCTCCCGAGTGCTGGGATTAAAGGCGTGCGCCACCACGCCCGGCTGAGACCCTGGCTTCAAAAAAGAAATACAAACTGAACTGATTCCAACTATTTTAGCAACTGTATAATATGAAATTCCTAAATTATGTCAAATGATGCATAGAAACATAAATATTTTATAAGTTGATATCAAATCTTATCTAACAAACAACCAGCCTCCTACCCTTCAGATGCTTCAGTCTTTTCTCCATCATTATGAGTAGTACAATTTTCACTTTCTGATGAACAATTCCTTGTAGAAGCTATACTGTGTCTTCCTTAAATACAGAAACATACACATACAAAGGGAAAAAAGGTGAAGGGTTAGCATTTATTGCTGACAAGGGGTTTTTATTTACTGAATGTAGTAATATAAGTGCATGGTTCCCAAGGCTAGCTAAAGAGGGTATTTAGGTGGCATTTCTCATTTTAATACATAAACTGGGTATGGTGGTGCATGCCTGCAATCCCAGGACTGGGAGGCTGAGGCAGAAGAATCACTGTGATTTTTTTTTGGTACCAGGGATTGAACTTACAACTTTGCACTTGCCAGGCAGGCACTTATGCTGCAGAGCTAAACCTGCAGCCTCTAATACAAATACTTTTAAAGACACATGGAAGAAATTACAAACTACAGGGAAAAAAAAAAAAAAAAGATCACACACTGTTAATATTACAATGGACATTTCAAAAATACTGATGTGGCATGTATTAATAAGAGCTAAATGTTCAAAATTCAACAACATAAGCAATTTTACATTAATACTGTGACTGTGTCTGATGAGATTAAATTAAATCAGTAGACTCCAAGGATTTCTAAAACCAGTTATTCCCAATGTAATTGCAGAAAACCTTTCTTCTATGTTGCACTGTGTGGCACGTGGGTCTTGTTAACTGTAGTAAAAAACTAACTGTAAAAAAGATTGCATGAGAAGCTGGGCGTGATGGCGCACGCCTTTAATCCCAGCACTCGAGGTAGGTGGAGCGTTGTGAGTTCGAGGCCTTCTTGGGCAACAACGCAAGCGCAAGGCCGGCCTGAGCTACATAGTGCGACCCTGCCTCAAAAAACCAGGGCTGAGGAGTTTGGCTCAGCAGCTTAAGCGCCTGCCCTGGCAAGCGCAAGGTTGTGAGTTCAATCCCCAGTGCCGCAAAAAAAAAAAAAAAAAAAAAAAAAAAAAAAAGATTGCATGAGAGACAAGCAAGATTTTCCCAGTCCAAAAAGCAAACAAAAACAAAATAGAAAGTACAGTTTAGGTGGAATTTCCTTTATAATAAAGCAGATAAAGCACTTGGGAGGCTGAGGTAGGAGGACTGTTGTGAGTTCAAGGCCAGCTTGGGCTACAGCGCGAGCGCAAGGCCGGCCTGAGCTACACAGTGCGACCCTGCCTCAAAAAACCAGGGCCATAGCCGGGCGTAGTGGCGCACGCCTTTAATCTCAGCACTCGGGAGGCTGAGGTAGGCGGAGTGTTGTGAGTTCAAGGCCAGCTTGGGCTACAATGCGAGCGCAAGCCCGGCCTGGGCTACATAGTGCGACCCTGCCTCAAAAAACCAGGGCCAGGAGTTTGGCTCAGTGCCTTAAGCACCTGCTCTGGCAGGCACGAGGTTGTGAGTTCAATGCCCGGTGCCGCAAAAAAAAAAAAAAAAAAAAAAACCAGGGCTGGGAGTTTGGCTCAGCGGCTTAAGTGCTTGCCCTGGCAGATGCAAGGTTGTGAGTTCGACCCCCAGTGCCGCAAAAAAATAAAAAAATAAAGCAGATAAATATTTATAACAAATAATAAACAATATATGAAATAACTAGGCCAATGGACCAAAGTTGAAAATTTTAATAAAGTTAAGACTTTGTTTTAGAAATGGTGTTTAACCTATAAATTAACACTTTAAAAAGGTTTTAAAAAATAGCAAATAATGACAGTTATAATTTTTTTTTTTTTTTGTTTTTGTGACAGCGTCTCCCTGTGTAGTTCCAGCTGGGCTTGAACTCATGATGCAGCCGAGGCTGGTCTTGAACTTGCAGCGATCCTCCTGCCTCAGCCTCCTTAGTGCTGGGATTACAGGCGTGTGCCACTGTGCCTGGCAGTTACAATTCTTAAAATTCAGGAAGATACAAAATATGAATAGACTTTATATTAATGTTTTTATAAGCCTGTAAACACAGAAAGAAAAACTGACTGGAACATACAAAATTATGCAGAATTATCATAAGGACACACATTGTAAATTTTGCTTTAAAACCTTACCTGTTTTGGAAACTGCCTCCTGACCAACTGGAGTCTCCTGAAAATCTCCCTGTGTGTCAAGAAGTGAAGATTTGATGTATGTGGCTAGAGTTTCAACAGGACTCTCACCAGCAGCCATTAGGGGATTATACTGATTGTCAACAGGTGAGCTTCCGCTACTCTTCAGTTCATCAAACCTTTTTGCACACTGTTACAATGTAAAACAAAACAAAGGGAGGTTAAATTAAAAAATCAAGGTATTTTCTTGCCCTTTATTTAGATACTTTTCTATAACCATTTTTCATAAGTAAAGATTAATATGTTGGTAACATCTACAAAATGTGTACTTGTTTCAACACACAAAAGCCTGTGACTTACTTTTTCTTCTTTAAAATTCCTGGTAGAATTCTTTTTTTAATATTCTTTAACCCAAAGGCATAATGTGTTTATGCTCCTGTAGAAAAATGAGGACTGTCTTTATTAACCACATTTCCCTTTGTGTTGCATCTATTATCAAGTGACAATATCAACAATTTAAACATTTGGCTTTTATTTCTATATTAACCAGGTTTTTACAAGGAATAACACTAAAGTCTACCTTCAGTGGAAAGGAAACCAAAGAGTATCAGATTGATAACACTAGATTTTTTAAAATTAAGATAATGAAATCTTCGTTTTTTACTGACAGATTCACCTCACATAAAACATCCTATGGTGACACTTTATGGCCATGTATTTGGGCAGACTTTGTTCTAGCAGAGTGTTTCATATAACCCACTAGTTGTTCATGATCAATTTAGAAGGTCCAGCTTAGCAATTAAGAAAAAGAAATAAAAAGTACAATAGATTAGGAAATATCAAGAATGTATTAAACATAGTAAGGTTAAGTACTCCTTTATGAAAATCTTGTTTCTAGGTCACAATATAAAATGCCTTCCTTACTGTGGGTCATCATCAAACACTGCTATAGCATCCACTTTAAAATCTCCATCAACATCAGTGTGGATGGCAAATTACAAGCCGGGCAAATTACATAGCAGATAAATAATCTGGGGGATGAAAAAAAAACCTAATATATATATATATGTGAATAATATGCATCACCAATCAGGAAAATGCAACTCATTCATTTATTTATCAGCCAGCCAGTTGTCTTACTAGACAGCCAGCATTCTTTAAATAATTATTGTTAACATGGTTATCAGATATTAAGAAATATCTACCTAAGATTTAGTCTTTGGTACCAGGGATTGAACTCACAATCTCATGCCTGCCAGGCAGGCACTTAAACCACTGGGCTAAATCCCCGGCAAGGCTTAGTCTTTTGAAAAGTAAAGTAACGGTTTTTAAAAAGGACTTTCATCTACAATATATAAAAATGCTTGCCACTCAAAAATTAATAAAAAACATCAAAATGTCCAAAAATTTTAAGTAATTCACCTTTCCTCTACTTTCAAAATATCAAGCCTTTGAGGTAGAAAAAAAAATCCAGGAAATTAAGTAACAGAACATTCAAGAAACTTAAAAGTAACACAGAGTTTTTTTGTCTAGTAGGTATTAAAACAATGTTGAACATAATAAGTCAATGTGAAAGTGTCTATGGGGTTATTAGAAGAAAGAGATAAGTACTTTAAAATACTAAATCCAGAAACAGATCTGAAGAATTTCAAACCAATAAAATAAAATACTCAGTAAATATTGGGACAGTTAGTTATTAGGAAAAAGAAAAACAGTTTAAACTGAACTCCAGATGGAGTCAAGATTTAAGGATAAAAAAGGAAAGTGATCAGGAGAATGTGGACAAATAAGTATCATACATAACTTCAAGGTGACAAGAATTTTTGTAACAGGACAGCAAAGGAAGACAGCAAAGCGAAAGATTCATAGATTTTAAAAGTTTTAAATATTTGTATACAAGAAATTATTATTAATAAACTTACAGACTAAAAAGAAACTGAAAAAGATAGGTCAAGGGTTAATATACTTAGTACACAGAAAACTTACTAAATGTGTAGCAAAACAAATTCACAAATAGAAAAATAACATGAAACAATAAAATACAAAATTTCAACTTCTCTAGGACTTAAAAGTAAAACTATAGTGAGAACCAGTCATGGTGATGTGCCCCTGTAATACCAGCTACCTGGGAGGCTGAGGTAGGAGCACCACTTGAGCCCAAGAGTTTAAGGTCAGAATGGACAACAAAGCAAGACCTTATCTCAAAACAAAATAAAAAACCTACAATAAAATAACGTTTAATAAAATTAAACATATAGAGCCAGGTGTGGTGGTGCATGCCTTTAATCCCAGCACTTGGGAGGCTGAGGTAGGTGGAGCGTTGTTCGAGGCCAGCTTGGGCTACAACGTGAGTGCAAGGCCAGCCTGAGCTACATAGTGCGACCCTGTCTCAAAAAACTAGGGCTGGGAGTTTGGCTTAGTGGCTTAAGCGCCTGACAGGCACGAGGTTGTGAGTTTGATCCCTGGTGCAAAAAAAAAAAAAAAAAAAAGAAAAGAAAAGAAAACAAAAGAAACATTAAACATATGGTCATGAGAATTTCAAAAACACACAGATACATAAATAATGCTTGATATGAAAAATGCACTCAGCTGTGTTAAATAAGGTATAAACATGGATGACTTACTATCGGGCAATATGACAATATGCAACACAAACCATAAAAATGCATGTGCCCTCTAACCTAAAAATTCTGTGATCATCCCCTAACAAAATGATAATAAGCTATTTCTTACAGCAATAGTATAGTACAATAAAGTTGGAAAAAATGGCCTAAATACCCTAAGAAAAGGACTGGATAAATAATTATGCTATGGTTCAAATAATTTGTCATTAAACATTGCAGAAGTCTAAGGACTAGCATACAAAGATACTCGCAATATGCTAAGTGAATAAAGCAAGTAGTGAAACAGTTTACAGTATTTGTTGTATGTTCCCTTTAAGAATCAACACAGGGAACTGGGGATGTGGCTCAGTGGTACACATGAGGCCCTAAGTTCAATTTCCAGCACCGAAAATAGAACTCAAGATATGTACAGAAAACAATATGGAAAGATACATACAGGTGTCAATAGCTTGAGTTAGAAAGGTCAGATTTATAATTCTGACTACAATTCTGATTTTTTACTTCCCATGTGTGTATTCTTTAAGGATATATTTTGTTTAGAAAATAAGTTGCTTTTTTTTTTTTTTGCTGCACTGGGGATTGAACTCACAACCTCACACCTGTCAGGTAGGCGCTTAAGTCACTGAGCCAAACTCCTGGCCCTGGTTTTTTGAGGCAGGGTCGCACTGTGTAGCTCAGGCCGGCCATGAGCTCGCGTTGTAGCCCAAGCGGACCTCGAACTCACAATGCTCCGCCTACCTCAGCCTCCCGAGTGCTGGGATTAAAGGCATGCGCCACCACGCCCGGCTTAGAAAATAAGTACTAAAATATTATCTGAAAATACTCTCATGCTTAGTTGTACTTTACCCCCCACCCCCAGATTGAGGACTGAACCAGTCCTCAGTTGGGGCCTTTCACCCTGAACCACATCCTTAGCCCTTTTTATTTTGAGATTGGGTCTTGTTAAGACACTAAATTGCCCAGACTGTGCTTGAACTTGCAATCTTTCTGCCTCAGTTACCCAGAGTGCTGGAATTACAGGTATATGCCACAATGCCTGGCTTATAGTTTCATTTTTTAAAAAATTTCTAAACGGTTGATTTTGAAGATACAATGGATACTGCATTAAATGGAATGATGGAGTTACTATCGATTTTGTTAGGCTTGATAATGTACTGTAATTATGTAATAACGTCCTTATTTTAAGGAGATGTATTCTGCAATCTATAGGGATAAACCAGCATGATGTCTGAAAGTTACATTTATGTCATAGAGAAGATACCAAACTAATAAGAATTGCTGAATCTATGTTATAGTACTGTGCTACTCTTTCAACTTTTCTGTAGATTTGAAAGCATTCATAATGAAAAATTGGAAAAACAAATGAATTTGCCAGTTTGTTCTGTTCTAAGATAAAAACAAAAAAATTAGCCAGGCATGGTGGCACATGCCTGTAATCCCAGCACTCAGGAAGCTGAGGCAGGAGGATTACTGCAAATTCAAGGCCAGCCCAGGCTACAAAGTGAGTTCAAGGCCAGCCTGAACTGCATAGCAAAACCCTGCCTCAAAAAGACAAAACAAAAACAAAAACAAAAGAATATATATATATAGAGAGAAGTGATGATATAGAGTAAAAAAAATCCTCTCATCATTTCACAAAGACCCACTGTACAGCTGAAAGAAGTAATCTTTGGGGGGCTGGCTTTCCCAGCTATAAGAGAAGGGGGTAGGACTTGATTCATTCACTGATTTAGTACCTATTTATCAAGCATGTATAATGGGCCAGGTAATGTGAAAAATGTTTCAAATCTACTTGGGAAAATAATGCCATTTTAATTTCTAGAATTCTAAGATGATCTACCTACTTTTGGATTCATTTTAGCAGCAAAAATTTCGAGGTCAGAATGTTCATGGACAAGTCAGGCGTGGTGGTGCACACCTTTAATCCCAGCACTCGGGAGGCTGAGGTAGGAGGAGCATTGTGAGTTCAAGGCCGGCTTGGGCTACAACGCAAGTGCAAGGCTGGCCTGAGCTACATAGTGCAACTCTGTCTCACAAAAAACTAGGGCTGAAGCCGGGCATGGTGGCACATACCTTTAATCCCAGCACTTGGGAGGCTGAGGTAGGCGGAGCGTTGTGAGTTCGAGGTCCACTTGGGCCACAACGCAAGTGCAAGGCCGGTCTGAGCTACATAGTGCGACCCTGCCTCAAAAAACCAGGGCCGGGAGTTTGGCTCTGTGGCTTGAGCGCCTATTTGGCAGGCACGAGGTTGCGAGTTCAATCCCCAGTGACGGGAAAAAACAAAAAACAAAACAAAACAAAACAAAAAACCTAGGGCTGGGAGTTTTGCTCAGTGGCTTAAGCACCTGCCTGGCAGGTGCAAAGTTGTGAGTTTGATCCCCAGTGCCACAAAAAAAAAAAAAAAAATAATAATAATAATAATGTTCATGGACAAATTTCAGGACTCTCTGAGTTCTCTATAGGAATTTTTAAATTTTTGCCAAGCATGGTGACACATCTGCAACCCCAGTATTCTGAGAGGCTGAGCCAGGAAATTCACAAGTTTGAGCTCAATCTGGACAATTTAATGACTCAGTGAGACTCTGTCTCAAAATAAAAATTTTTTATAAAGGGCTGGCGATGTAGCTCAGTATAAAGGCCTCAGATCAATCCCAAATACTAAAAAAGAAATAATTAACTTTTGATTCTGAGAATTACATAAACAAAACCATTTCGATTGTCAGGATGACAAAATATTTCAGTGCCCATTCGCTTTTATTATTTATAATTAAATTCATACAAGACGTACTGTAATTGTCCATGGCAAAGAAAAAAAAAACATAAATACAAGGAAGTTGGTCTGTGATAGATGCATTAGTGCCAAGTCAAATGATGTCATAATGCAAAGTAGGCTTTTACAGTAGGTTAAACAGAGGTTGACCTTAACCATGTCAGTTTGTATAGTTTGTGTCTAGATGTCAAGTCAAATTACACAGATATATAAATACAGGGTTTATAACTGCATATGGATATGTAAAACTCAAAGGTTTTATCTTACTTAACTGTTGTTTATTATTTTTTATAATTTGTTGAGACAGGGTCTCACTCTCTAATTCAGGGTCGCTTTGAACTCACTATGTAGCCCAGGCTGGCCTCAAACTTGTAGCAATCCTCCTACCTCAGCCTCCCAAGTGCTGGGATTACAAGCATGTGCCACCATGCCCAGCCTGTTGTTTCTTTAAATTGATCGCTTTTTCTGTTTTTTGTTTTTCAGAAAACAACTGGAGGACTATTATTTACCTCTTTGGGTGTTAATCCAGGTACAAGTCTTGCAATGCTTTCCCAGTTGATGGTCTGAGGGATTCCAATTAATGGATAAAGGATCATATCCAATACCATTTGGTTGTTATTGTTCAGGAAATTGTTGTTTTCTGAATATCCGCGACTCATCTTTTCAAACTAGGGGTAGGGAGGAAAAAGCAGCTTTATTTCCATCTGAAATCCAAATGTTTTCAGAGCATGATAGATTAATTTATGCCTCAAAATTATGTGATACTATATAAAGAAAAAAATAAAACTGACCTAAAATGAACACAGAACATTCAGGCCAAAACTCTTCAAACATAAAAGTATGTTTACAGTATAAATATTTTGACTTGATAGCTATTAGAAATATAATAAAGTAATAAAGTAGACCATTTGTGGACTGCAGGGGAAGAGAATAAGAAGTCAACAAGAAGCAAGCCCTCCCTGCGAGTTGGCACCATGCATGGGCCAATGTGGGGAGAGCTGGACACCAGCCTTTTCCTGTGAGTCAGTGACATTCGCAGACTGCAGAAGAGAGCAAGAAGTTAGCAAGAAGCAAGCCCTTCCTGCAAGTCGGCACCACATGTGGGCTACTGGGGGAGTGCCAGATGCCAGCTTTTACCTGTGAGTGGTGGCCGTTTGCGGACTGTGGGGGAAGAGAACAAGAAGTCAACAAGAAGCAAGCCCTCTTGTGAGTTGGCACCATGCAGTGGGCCTCTGGGGGGAGAGCCAGTTGCCAGCTCCTTCCAGCGTGCAGGCTGGTAGACAAGAAGAGGGCCCCCATACTGATCTGGAGAAACACAGGCTGTGATGATAGCTATTGAGGTAAAATACAATTTAATGCTTGTAGTGTTTAGTGTTTCACTGCCTTTGCAGGTCTAAAGCTGATCATCTATTCAGAGGATAACAATATGCAATGTAGCATCTATGGGGGATCTCCTTTTGAAGGTGGTAGCCATTGTTAATTCCCTATTATCTTGTTTCAAAATCCTGTATCATTTTCATTGTTTTGTTGTGCTGGGTTTTATTCTGTTTTGTCTTGTTTGATTTTACTATATCCAATGGTGTGGGCAGTTATTTCAAAGGTAACAAGATATATTACGGTAGCCATTTTGGATTTACTATTATCTTGTTTTGAAGTCCTTCATTGTGTTCATTGTTGTTTTCATTGGTTCTATTCTGTTCTGTTTTGTTTGATTTTTACTATGTCTGAAGGTATAGGCAACTGTTTTGAAGACAAGAGGCATTATGGTAGCTACTGTTGATTTCCTATTATCCTGTTTTGAAGTCCTGTATCACTTACACTGGTTCATTTTGATTGGCTTTACTTTATTTTATTTTGCTTGGTTTTAGTCTCTTTAAAGTAAAAAAAAAAGAAAAAAATTAAGTAATAAAGTATTAATGGCAGAATCTAGGTGGTGGGCACATAGATGTTTAAACTTCTTTCTTACTTTGCTGTATGTTCAAAATTTTTCATAATGCTGGGCATGGTGGTACATGCCTGTAATCCCAGCACTTGAGGTAGGAGAACTGCCTCAAGTTTGAGGCCAGCTTGGGCTACACAATGAGTTCAAGGCCAGCCTGCACTGCAAAGTGAGATCCTGTCTTTAAAAAAAAAAATCATAACAAAATGTTAGGAGAAGTGAATACAATTTATTTTCCTAAAAAAAAAAATCTTTGGGGCTGGGAATTTAGCTCAGTAGCATAGTGCCTGCCTGGCAAGTATGAGGTCCTGAGTTCGATTTCTCATCCCCTCCCCACAAAATCTTATGTGTGTCTGATTTATATACTGATTAGCAATTTATAGATGGTGTAAATAAACTGTGAAAGTGCCCATACATTGCTGTTAAAACAATTATAATTTCATTCTATTCCTAAGCAACATTCCCTTTATCTTTCCTGTGAGTAAATGTCCATGCCATAATCAATGAGGGTAAGCATAATGACTTTTTACTGACTCAATAAATGAAACTTAAAGTTAACCTGACAATTTAGGCTAAGAATAACAGTTATAGTGTCCTGTGGTTATTAGTTATAAATGAGATTATATCAACAGTGCAATTACTACTACGTCCCCCAGTTTTTTGTTTTTTTTTCCTTTGAGACAAGGTCTCTACACAATTCAGGTTGACCCTGAATTCATTATGTAGCCCATGCTGGCCTTAAATTCACAACAATCTCTGCCTCAGTTTTCTGAGTGCTGGGATTATTTATAGGCATGTGCCACCATGCTTGGCATGTTTACATGTCTGAAACAACTTTTCCTTGCAAGTTCTTTCGTCTCTTCAGAATCAATGTGACAACTGACCTGCTAAAGCTTAATACTTTTACACACAAACACATACCCTGACACACATAAAAGGCCAAGGTACTCCACAAATACACCCATTCCTCAGAGTGGAGGCTTTGTAGGCTTCCTCACTTGGTGCCCCACCATGCTCTCCTTCATCACAACCCCTAGTTTAATCCAGAATTTTCTGAATAACATATCCACTGCTCCTCATCTTACTCAAGGTCCAAACCCAGCAGGCTACAAAATAGTGCACACAAAGAGGATTTGGGTGGTTTTCCACACATAGTTCAACAAATACTGTGAGCTCAGCTGTGGTCCACACACTAGGGATACAAAAGACCTTACTGTGACCATGCTCTGTGTCCTGTATTTAGGGAATACCTGGCAGAAAAACAGGTAATTTAAACATAATACTATCTGACCAAGAGCCAAAGCAGAGGGCAGGCAAGGAGGGGCTGAAGAGGAAACAGAACAGCTGTTACTTACTGAGTATCTATGAGGAGCTGAACTCTGCTCTTTACATGTTATTTCAATAAATTCTTAATACATTTCTATAAAAATAGGTGCTATTCTCATTTTACAAGATGAAGAAGCTGGTTCAGAGAAATTAAGTAATTTGCACAAGCTCACAGAGCTAAAAAAAAAAAAAAAGAGAGAGAGAGTAAGGATTCAAACTCAAGTAAAAATGACTCTCAAATTCATATGATTTCCATTCTATGTGAGAGGTATTCTATAGGGAAAGTAAGGGTTAGGAATAACAACTGGGGGAGCAGGGCCTAACAGATTGTGAAGTAAGTTATGTTTCAATCAAACAACTCTGAAAGCTTCTACCTGTGATATAGGGAAGGGAAAAGGCTATGGCATCAGACAGAAAAAGATGCTACCCATTGAAACTTGAAATATTATAGCTGGACATGGTGGCAAATTCCTGTAATCCCAGTACTTGGGAGGCTGGGGCAGGAGAACTGCCATGATTTTGAGGCCAGCCTGGGCTATACAGTGAGTTCAAGACCAGTCTAAACTACATAGTGAGTCCCTGTTTCAAAAAAAAGAAAACAAACTGGGCATGGTGGCACACGCCTTTAATCCCAGCACTTGGGAGGCTGAGGTAGGAAGAGCACTGTGAGGCCAGCTTGGGCTACAACGTGAGTGCAAGGCTGGCCTGAACTACATAGTGCAACTCTGTCTCAAAAAAACTACAGCTGGGAGTTTGGCTCAGTGGCTTAAGTGCCTGCCTGGCAGGCACGAGGTTGTGAGTTTGATCCCCAGTGCCACAAAAAAAAAAAAAAAAAAAAAAAAAAAAAAAAAAAAAAAAAAAAAAAAAAAAAAAAAAAAAAAAAAAAAAAAAAGAAAGAAACTTGAAATATTTTAGGAAGCTTTTTTTTTAATATAATCAATGTACTTAAGGCACTTCTTATTTGATTCAAACATTTACTAAGTCCTCACTATGTCCCAGGTACTGTATCTGAAGTTAGAACATAAGTTTACAGATGAAAATAAGGACAAATGTCTCTGGCTAATTACATCAATGATTTAACTAACACTGAATTCTTGGTTGGGGACAAAATCTCTAAATGTAAGTTGTTCTGATGGGAAAACATGACCTGTTGTAGGATAAGAAATACAAAGATCCACTCACAGACCAATACAGTGGGGAAAAAAGCAGTTAACCCCCACTACACAGAAACCTGAAGCTCTGGTTTGCATTTTAGCATCATCACATACCAGTCAAGGTAAACCAGCCATCCTTGTTGAACTGCAGGAATACAAGGTGATGAAAATACCTCTGACAGCATGGAGAGAATCAAAGGAATTACTTTGTAAAATCACTTTGAAAACACTAAAAGTACCTCACAAAGGAGATGCAGTGTACAGTAAGAGTAGTTATTTTCTAGGATAGTGCTGAGGACTAAGATGTGTAATGTCTTCGCATCAGAACAGCTTACATTTAGAGATTTTGTCCCCTACCAAGAATTCAGTGTTAGTTAAATCATTGATATAATTAGCCAGACACATTTGTCCTTATTTTCATCTGTAAATTTATGTTCCAACTTCAGATACAGCACCTGGGACATAGTGGGGACTTGGTAAATGTTTGAATCAAAAAAAATACTGCTCAGGGGTTGGAATGCTGTAAGCTTTCTATGCAGCTATGATTACTACTGTGTAATTATTGCATAAGACCATGATGCAGCATATCAGGTGGCAGACATTACAGTTGTCCTCTGTGTTTGTATGAACATTAGAAAAGACACAGAAAGATACTAAGCATTCTAAAATCATAGCTTTTTATCACTCAGAGACATACCTTATTGAAAGATCAGTGCACTGTAGCAGTAGTGTGTATAGATCCAGAGGTAGATTGTCTAAGGTTGCACCCAGTTTTACTGTTTAAGGTATTATCTGGTTCAGATATTATCTGTGCTTCAATTTTCTCATCTGTAAAACAAAAATAAAAATAGTAGCTAGTTCACATATTTCTGAGGATACTTTGGATGGCTGGTATTACCTGGCAGACAATGAGGAATACATAATGTTTGTAGTTAAAGCATAAGTATTCCTGAGCTCTTGGATTAAGCAGATTCATAAAGACTAACATTATAAATCAGGTGGTAGGGAAATGCATGGGGACTACTGTTTCTGATTCCTAGAAGGGACCAAGTCACACATGTATTGCCAAAAATATTTGCTGAATAAGTCACAAAGCTTAAGAGAGACTGACTGCATCTTTTTCAATCCACTCCAAACTGAAGATCCATAACTCATTTAAATAAGTATCTGCATTGTGCAAAAATAAATGGGAATCGTGCCACAAAATAAATAAATAAATAAAGGAGAATTATGACCTGCCAGACTAATCGACAATTTTGAATGAACATTCTTGTGGTTTTTGTTTTTGTTTTTGTTGGTGTTGGAAATCAAATTCAGGACCTTGCACTTGCCAGGCAGGTGCTTATGCTACTGAGCTATATTCCTGGCCTTTGAATAAACATTCTTGAAAGAAGGAGCTGGTTTCTCACTGGTAAAATTCACTGCTCTCCATTATATGCACAGTACGTGCATCATTTCTCATACCACACAGTTTGTGGGGCAGGGAATGGACTGCTGTATTGTAATTTGTTTGAACCTCAGCATAAAGCAGTCTAGAACAGATTTCACAGTAGGACCTTGTCTGGGTGTTTTGTTTTGCTTTTTAAAGAAAAGTTCTATTAAAATTCTAAAACACTGTCCACATCGAACACTAACACTTAAAAACTTACATGTGTCTGGGCGCGGTGGTGCACGCCTTTAATCCCAGCACTTGGGAGGCTGAGGCAGGAAGATCGTTTCGAGTTCAAGACCAGCCTGGACTACAAAGTGAGTTCAAGGCCAGCTTGAACTGCATAGTGAGACCCTGTCTCAAAAAAAAAGGGCCGGGGGATTTAGCTCAGTGGCATAAACGCCTGCCTGGCAGGTGTGCGCTTGTGAGTTCTATCCCTGGTACCAAGTAAATAAATAAATAAATAAAAACTTACATGTATATTTCAAATGATACTTGTTCATACTATACCCGTTTAAGAATAATTTTAATAATATAGATGCGAAAACAATTTGGGGCCAGGCATGGTGGTGCACGCTTATAATCCCAACACTTGGGAAGCTGAGGCAGAAGGATCGCTGCAAATGGGAGACCAGCCTGGCTATAAAGTGAGCTCAAGCCCAGCCTGCACAGCATGGCTAGACGCTGTCTCAAAAAGACAAAGAGCAGACAAAAAGAAACGAACAAACAAATAAAAAAACCCAACAAAACAATTTGGGCTGGAGGTGTACCTTAGTGGCAGAAAGCCTGCCCAGCATGTTTGAGGTCCTGGGTTCTATCCCCAGCATGGCAAAAAAAAAAAAAAAAAAAAAAGTTTTTTTTTTTGAAACCAAAAATACACATGCTAATAAAGAGAAAAGTATTTTGCAAAAGGGAAGAGCACCAAACGATGAAGGAGAGGCTGGGAAGGGGATGTTACGTACATGCACCAACTCCCTGCAAAGAATGTAATCATTATGTACTGCAAACATGTACTAATAAAAAATTTTTAAATACTCTATTTAATCGATTATACTTCTAAAGAACACATCCCTTGCTCCTCTTTTATTCCCATATCTCGGTTTTTGTATATGTACTACTAAAACAATCTCTGTAACTTCCCCAACAGA
This sequence comes from Dasyprocta punctata, assembly GCA_004363535.1. Classification (NCBI taxonomy): domain Eukaryota; kingdom Metazoa; phylum Chordata; class Mammalia; order Rodentia; family Dasyproctidae; genus Dasyprocta; species Dasyprocta punctata. Next base: position 6,653 of record RJWM01019071.1, on the reverse strand, counting down.
TAGAGGATTTAAATCCTCTATCTGATTTTTTTCTTTGTGCACACAGAACCTCTCCCGTAGACTTTTTTTGCCCCAGGTAGCGGCAAGAAGAAGTTGGGGGTGGGGGTGGGGGTGGGGGTTGAAGGCCCCTGGCACAGTAAAGGTGGCGATAACACTGAGTCATCCTGGACCCAGATGTCCAGACCCCTGACCACAAGCAAGAAGAGAGCCAGCTGGCTTCGATCCCGTACACAGTAAAACCATACCCACGCCCATAACGTGGAGGTCAAAGCCCTTCAAACCCTGGCCCGGAGGCTCTGCGCGGCGCGTTCTCCGGAGACCTCGGACCTTCGCGGCTCCCTCACAGCCCCGGTAAGCGCAGAAAGTCTCGGGGCGCGGGGCCGGTGAGGGGCGACACAAAGGCGTCTGCCAGGGGCGAGGCGGGACAGAAGCGGGGATATCGCAGAGCTCCTCAGCTGGAAAGCTGGCGCGGTCCGCTGCAGTCTCGGAGAGCAGGCGGGTGGCGCGAGGGGACGTTCGGAGGCCGGAGCCCCACCCCAGGCACCCCGAGTGGGGGTGGGAACAGCGGCGGGACCGGCTGGCGGAGAGCGGTACCGCCCCTCGCCCCACTTCCCGTTCCCCGGTCGGCGCCAGTCTTACGGCGTCTCGCTCACCTCCAAGGAGCCACGGAGGCCTTCCCTGCGCCTCTGTCACGCGCAGCAGCCAGCGCCCGCCCGCTATCTTGCCAAGGAGCCCCCACGACCCAGCCCGCAACCCCGGCGCGGTACCCGCACGCGCCGCCCACCCAGGCGTCCGCTCTAAGGCGGTGGCAGGGCACCAGCTCCAGGGGCTGGGGGGCGGGGGAAAGCGCCGAGCCGACGCCGTCCGGCCAATCGCGAGCCAGCGTTATGGCGGCGGAGCCAATGAGCGGCGAGCTCTGGCGGGGCGGGAGGGAGCCCGACGCGCGGCAGTGGCAGGGGGCCGCCGGGTTATGCCAGTGCCTTCCCCTTCTCGCTCCCGGGCTTGTCGCAGTGCAGCGTCCCCACCCACCCGGCGTCTTGTCTCTTAGCAACCAGAGCCCGGGTGCATGGTCTTAGGTGGCCAAGTCCCGAAGAAAGGAGGATATGTTAGAGATAAAGGAACTCAGATTAAAATAGGTGAAGTAGCTCGCGGCGCAGGTCATTTTGGTGTATCTGCTTAGGGAGAACGGAAATATATATGACCCGAGGGACGCCGCCAGTATCTTGTGTGAAGCATTGTCTTTACCAGAAGGTGCCTCTTAAAAATGTAAATAACTCTGAATTGCCCTTTCGGTTTTCTAAATTAATAGCGTCCGCAAGTATGTGTTAGTGTGGTGAATACTATCACAGTACCACTGTGGAAATCTGGTAAAATGCATAAAGTTCAATATTGTAGATGCTATGTGCTAATATCTCAAGTTTTCACCTGGGATACGTCTATCCTGGGAAACAAAATTAAACGTTAGAATCAGAAAGGACAGAAAAAGTAAAGTCTATCCAGATGAATAATTATGATGAGATCACACAGAAAGTCAGTTTTCGCTCCTTCCACCCGTGACTTTGTTGTTGTGAGGATTGAACCCAGGGCCTCAAGCATGGTGGGCAAGCATACTAACACTGAGTTACATTCCCAGCCTTTTTAAAAATTTGAGCTAAATTTCCCATGGTAGTTTGAATTCATGATACTCCAATGTGAGCCTCCGAGTAACCGGAATTACAGGTATATGCTACCTGTGACCTTTATGTTCCACAAAGACGTTGAAGTTAGGCAAGTCGTGTGCTACTAAAATTATTACGTTGTGGTGGCACTTGCCTGTAGTCCCAGGTACTCCAGAGGCTGGAGCAGGAGGACTGCAAGTTGGAGCCCAGCTATCTCAAAAATAAATAAATAAATGAAGAATAAAAATAAAAAGGGACGGAGTGCTCCCTGGGTAGGGGGTGAAAAATAGTAGGTAAGGTTAATACTTATAGAATGCCTGCTCTCTATTTACTCACTTTTTTCTTTTGCACAGGCTGGTGTCAGTTGTGATGGTGGTAAGCCACTTTAAATCATGAGAACAAGAACAATCCATAGGGCACAGTTGAACAATAACGTAGAACAAACCTGGTGCTGAATTAGCTTCCGATGCAGTGAATACGTCTGGGCTCAGATGAGAGAGAAATATTTATCTTATGATAGCTGACATGATTTTTTTTTTTTTTTTGGTCTGTTCATTACATAGCTTTCTGTGCCCTAAGAGAAAGTTGTCCCTGAAAACGATGTGCTACAGTAAAAAAGATCTAAGATGTACTGTATATGACATTGCTTGGTAGTTAGACATTGCAAGCTGGTGACTCTTCTCAGGTATTTTGGGGGAAAATGTCACCTCGGCTATTTTGGGAAAAATTGGAAAGCTGATTATGGAACTTATAACTGAGGAGATGGGTTAGAGACAGATGAGTTTGCGTTGGCTATCACTCCATGCTTTTAGCAAGATTCAACCAAAAGAGATGATGTCAGTTAAGAATCAATCAGTTCCTTTAATCCCAGCACTCGGGAGGCTGAGGTAGGCGGAGCGTTGTGAGTTTGAGGCCGGCTTGGGCTACAACGCAGTGCAAGGCCGGCCTGAGCTACATAGTGCGACCCTGCCTCAAAAAACCAGGGCCGGGAGTTTGGCTCAGTGGCTTAAGCGCCTGCCCTGGCAGGCGCGAGGCTGTGAGTTCAATCCCTGGTGCCGCAAAAAAAAAAAAAAAAAAAAAAAAAAGAATCAATCAGTTTTCAAGTAGAGAATGCTACTACTGGAGCCCTTGTATATCTGTCTCTGTTATCAACCCTCACATCTCTGAGACTTTAGTTTGGATATGTATCTGAAGCTTTTTGTAATCCTCTTGATTTTTCACAGATACACAAAGATAGATCTATTCCTTGAGAGATCAGCTTCTTCAATCTTTTCAATTCAATGCTTACAGAGAAAGTTTAAGTGGCTTGTGCAAGGTCAGATAGCCAACTCATTAGGTTCAGTGACCTTTGCCCAGGCAAGTCTTCCAATTCCCCTTCCATAACAAGTCTAACCCTTTTGTGTTCATAGCTTGTCTATGCCTCTAATAGTTTTAGTACAGTCTTTAAAAGGGAGACCTCAACACAGTGGTTTGAACACAACGAAAGTTTATTTCTCTCTGAAATTACAATAGAGGAGGGTGGTCCAGGGCTGGTAGGGATGCTTAGCCGTCCTTGACACACAGATTTTTGTTTCAGCATCTGAAATGGTCAAGGAACTCTCATTCCTGTTGACACCCCAGAGACAGTATGGATAGAGGCAGGGCAAGGGAAATATATGCCCTGAGTACTTTTTTTTAACCATATATATGATATATTTTATATATATATATGATATATATATATATCATATATATATGTAAAATTTGTTTGGTTGTTTTTTTGAGGCAGGATCTCATTATGTAGCCCAGGCTGGTCTTAAACTCTCAGTGATCCTATCTCAGCCTCCTGAGTGCTGAGATTACAGGCCTGTACCACCATGGCTGGTTTAAAACAGTTTTTGACAAATTAAAAAAATATATTTATGGTGTATAGCATATTGTTTTGGAATATGTATCCATTATAGAATGGTTAAATCAAACAAGTTAACCTACATACTATTCGTGCATTATTATTTATACGTGTATTTGTGATGAGAACACTTAAAATCTACTCAGCAATTTTCAAGTATGTAATCCGTGGCTATGTTATACAATAGATCTCTTGAACTTATTCCTCCTTATTGAAATTTTGTATCAATTGATTAATATTTCTCCAATCCCCCCGCTGCCCTCGGTCCTAGGTAACTACCATTCAACTTTGTGTTTGATTTTTTTTAAGATTTCACTTATGAACTCATGCAGTATTTGACTTTTTGTTCCTTATTTCGTTTAGCGTAGTAGCCTCCAGATTAATCTTAATCCATGTTGTTTTATTTATATATTTATTTTTTGTCTTTTTGAGATAGGGTTTCACTATGCAGTTCAGGCTGGTTTTGAACTCACTTTGTAGTCCATGTAGGCCTTGAACTTGCAGTGATCCACCTACCTCAGCCTCCTGAGTATGGGGATTACCAGCTTGCACCACCATGCCCGACTCCATGTTGTTTTATTTTATTTTTTGTTTTGGTACCTGGGATCAAATTCACAACCTCGTGCCTGCCAGGCAGGCACTTAAGCCACTGAGCTAAATCCCTGGCCCTATTTTTTTGAGACAGGGTCTCACTATGCAGTTCAGGCTGGCCTTGAACTCACTTTGTAGCCCAGGCTGGTTTCGAACTCGAAATGATCCTGCCTCAGCCTCCCAAGTGCTGGGATTAAAGGCATGCGCCACCATGCCTGGGTTCCATGTTGTTTTAAATGACAAGATTTCCTTCCATTTTTATATCTGAATACTATTTATTCCATTGTGTATTTGCACATTTTCTTTATTTCACTGATGGACACTTAAGTCGATTCTGTATCTTGGCTATTATAAATTATGCTGCAAAGACAGCTTTTTGACATACTGATTTAATTACCTAGTAGTGGGATTGTTGGATCATATGGATATGGACCTATTTTAAGTTTTTGAGGAACCTCCATAATGTTGCATAATGGCTGTTCTAAATTACATCCCCACCAACAGCATCCAAAGTCCCTTTTCTTTTCCTCCTCACCAACACTTGTTTCCTCTTTTTGATAATAACCATTCCAATAGGTGTGAAGTAATATTGCATTGTGGTTTGGATTTGCATTGTCTGATAGTAATGTTAAGCATTTTTCATATACCTGTTGCATGCTGCAGGGCTTTTAAGGGCATGATCCAGAAATCACACGTATCACTTCGGTTTCTATCCCATTGGTTAAAACTAAGTATGAAGGAGAATTTAACTAGACAATGTATACTTTGAGCAGCTATGTAGTTAACTAAAATGTGGGAGTTCCATTTAAAAATTATGGTACAGTGAATACTAATGGTCAGTTAGCAATAGACTAATAGACCAATTTCAAGGATCATAAACTACTATCCAGAACTCTATTCTTGACTTTCTGAGAATACATTATTTTTGAAAAAAAAATTTTTTTTAAAGTTTTGAGACAAGATCTTGCTATGTAGAACGGACTGAACTTGACCTCACTGTGTAGTCTGGACAAACCTTAAACTATGATCCAACTGCTGGTAACAAAACAAAAAAACAAAAAACAAAAAGTGTGGTTGATAGAAATAAGGAAAATCCACAGGCTCCTGAATTTGGTCTTCACAATGATTATATTAGTTTTTACTGGGATCTTTCTTAGTCTTTTCATCTTCCAGTTCCAGAAATGTAGGTTCTTGATTCATTTTTAATTTATGGAATAATAACAAGTTTCAAATGAAAACTGTATTCACTATTCAGATATTTATATGTGTGTGTGTGTGTGTATATATATATACATATATATATAGTTTTTTTTTCTCTTTTTGAGACAGAGTTTCACTATGCAGTTCAGGCTGGTCTTGAACTTACTTTGTAGCCCTGGCTGGTCTTGAACTCACAACAATCCTCCTGCCACAGTCTCCTTAGTGCTGGGATTATAGGCGTGCACCACCATGCCTGGCATAACCATTCATATTAAAAATTCATTTTGGTTGGTTTTTACAAGTTTGTGTCTTCCAGCAATGTATGTGCACCCATATTTATAGCAGCAGTTTGTAATAGCCAGATCTTGGAAACAACCTAAATGCCCATTGACTCAGGAATGGATAAAAAGGATGTGGTATTTTTATACGATGGAGCACTACTCAACCATAAAGAAGGATAAACTGGAGACTTTTATGGGTAAATGGATGCAACTTGAGAACATAGTCATTAGTGAAATAAGACACATATGTAAATATTGTATTGTTTCATTAGTGTGAGAAGCTGAAAGGAAAAACATATGTGTATGTGTATGTATATAAAAAAACAGTTAAGATAGTTATACTACTGATTTCTCCAAGTTCACTGAAGAGAAAGATTTGTGTTGGTATTATTCAGACAATAGAATGCAGATGTCTTGTGCTCTGGGTGAATGATTTGGGGATGACAATGCTCAATGTATATACTATTGTTGCCTCCTGATTGACGTGTTGTAGTTTTTTTTTTCTGTTTTTTCTTTTTATTCTTGAAGTAAAATGGATTTGGAAAAAAAAATTCACTGTCATAAAAAAGTTTGTGTTTTCATATACAAATAGGAAACACATTTAATCATTTAATGTAATGGTTGAAGAATGGTTTTTTCAACTAATTTAGGGGTATGGCTGCCATGTATCATACTTGGTTAATCAATTTCAAATAATGTTACCAAAGGTTGTAAGACATACATAAAGCTACACATTTTCAATATCTGTCTTTTCTCTGACCAGTCAGAAAGTAGTAGGTCTGAAAGCAGAAGTTTCCAAATGTCCATTTCAGTTGAGGCCCTGTGAAGATCTATGGCAAGATGAGAAAAATAAAATTAAGTATACATCACTGCTGGTTTATTAAGTTTGCTAATATTATGTTTCCCCTTGAAATTATGCCTTTTCTACTTTCTAGTATTAATATACTTCATTCCTTATTTCACCTCGTGTCATTTAGAATATATTGCCCAGTTAATTTCAAACTAAGGATTCGTTTTAGAAATAAATTTTCTTAG
>RJWM01019070.1:0-39900 GCA_004363535.1 Dasyprocta punctata | reverse complement strand
CTGCACTCACTGCCAGCCAGTTCAGTCTTCCAAGTCCACTGCTCCCATCCACTGTTACTCCCCTCCAATGCTGCCTCTAGGATCACCAGCCACCATGTCACCTTGATCGTGTGTCCCCAGGTTCCAACAGCTCCTCTTGCATAGTGGGTTCAGCTCTTGGTGAAGGTGACACCAACTACTGCCTTCTTCTTTATTTAAGTTTTTCTTTTTACTCTTTCTGTGGGCTTCAATTCTCATTTTGGATTCTTCCTGGGTCCAGGGGACCCACTTTCTTCCTTCTTGTCTTCCCAAGATTCTGTATTCCAGCATCTGGACAGTATCTCTCAGAGAGGCTGTTTACTCTGCTTCCACCATCTTCCTGGAAGCCCTTGGGATGATATATTAAAATCTCCTAGTATTATTGTTTTGCTGTTTACTTCTTTCAGTTTTGTTAATAATGTTTGTACATTTAGGTGATCTGGTTTTTGGATGCATAATTATTTGCAATTGTCTTGCTAAATGACCCCTTCATCATTACATACTGAATTTTGTTTCTTTTTACAGCTTTTGGCGTAAAGATTTTTCCATTGCAGTAAGTATAGCCACTCCTGTTTTCTTTATTTGACACTTGCATTGCATATCTTTTTCCATCCTTTCATTTTAGGTATGCTTGTCTTTAAAGCTAATTTGGGTATTTTATTGACAGCATTATTTGGATTTTTATTTTTAAAACCCATTCTGTTATTCTGTGTTTTGATTTAGTCCTTTTAAGTTAAATGAAATCATGTGTAAGTAAGGAGTTACTGTTGACATTTTGTTTATTTTTTTCTAGTCTTTTGTAGTACTTTTTTCCTACTCTTTCTGTCTACCATTGTAGCTTGATGACTATTGTGGTTGTTTGCTTTGATTTCGTTTGTTTGTGTAGTACCTGTTTTTCCTATGAGTTAATGTGAGACTTCACTACAAATAATATATGTTCTTATATCCTATTTTATGTTGAGTGACTTCACTTTAATTGCATACAGAAATTCTATATATTTACTTTTGTTTTTTTTCACATTTTAGATTGTTGCTATTATAGCTTTATCATTTTTATATTTTGCATCATCACTAAGTATAGTTGTTGCTACTTCTAATGTTTGTTTTTAACATTTTGTACTAGAGGTGGGAATGTTTTATGCTCCATCACTGTAATGTTACAGAATTCTGAACTTAAGTATATGTTTAGGTTTAACAATGACTTATTTCTATTTATGCTTTTACATTTTATTTTACTTTATTCTGTTTTGAGACAGGGTCTCATTATGTAGATCAGGCTGGCCTTGAACTCATGGTGATCCTCTTGCTTCAGCCTCCTGAGTGCTGGATTATAAGCATGTGCCCCATGCTTGGCTACATTTTAATTCATATCCTTAAAATAAAATACTTATTTAAAAAAATAAGATTAGGCTAGCTGTGATTAAATTCCTCAGCATTTCTTTATTTTGGAATTTTTATCTCTACTATTCTACAGGACAACTGTGCCAGGTATAGTATTGGTGATTATCAGATTTCTTTCTTTCAATATTTTAATGCATTAACACACCGTCTCCTGTTTTTCAAGATTTCTGGTGTGAAATTTACTAATAATCTTTGCTTCAGTCTCCCTTGGTATTGGTAGTCTTTCCCTTGCTAAATTCAAATTCTCTCCATCTTTGACTTTTGCCAATTTTATTGTGTTTGATCCAACCAATTTGGGCCTCATTAATCTGAACTTTCATACTTCCCCCCAATTTTAGATGTTTTCATTCATTATTTGTTTTTGAAAATTTTTATTTTCGTTTGCAGTGTGTAATTATTACAATCCTTGTGGGGAGTTATGTACATTATTCCAGGTCAATTCTTTTTTTCACTCCTTACCCTCCCCTCCTTCTCAGTCTCCTTCCCATTTGCAACAGACCTATATCCCTATTTTGCTTTATTTATTTACTTATTTATATTTTTTATTTTAAAGAGACAAAAAACCCAGATAAATCAAGAAGCAAACAAACTTAAAAGAAACAACAGCAAAACCAAAATGACAACAGCAACAACAACAAAATAACAGCTATATAGGATTTCAAAACAAGATGACAGGAATTTAGCAATGGTTGTGATATTGCACATTGTTATCTTCAAAATAGTTGCTCAGGTTACCACAGGAATAAAGCAAAACAGTAAAACAGAACAAAACATTGGATTTCAAAATCAAGACAGGAGGAAATCCCCCACAGTTGCCACAGTGCACACTGCCATCCTCCAAGTAGATGCCTAGACTACCAGCCCCAGACCTGCAAAGTCAGCCAAACAATATAAGCATCCAGCTATTCCTTTCATCTCAGTTGCCATCATCCCACCCTGAGTCCTTTGAATCAATCAGTTGCTTACCATAGAGTGGAGGGAGGTGGGGATGCAATTCTGGTTCCCAGCCTGTGCACCAGCTGGTCATGGGAAGGTGCAGTTTGTCTTCTTGCTGTTTTCCCAATTTGCATGGTGGAGCCTGGTTCATGGAAAGGCCTCTATTTTATTTTATTTTTTATTTTAAAGAGAATAAGACAAAATAAGACAGAACAGAACAAAGCAGATCAAAACAAAATGCAAGCAACACAGGATTTTAAAACAAGACAACAGGAAATCAACAGTGGCTACCATAATGTCTCTTGTTTTCTTCAGGGAAGGCCCCTATTTTGTTATTTCATTAGACATTCTATCTTGTCTTCTATCTCTTTATCTTATTAGATTTCCTTTATTCATATATTATTTCTCATAATGGTGTCTCATTAGTTCCTCAGGCTTATTCATTTTTTCCTCCTCTGACTGGTTAATTTCAATTGTCTTTCTTCCAGTTTGCTTATTCTTTCTTAGGTTTAATCACATCTGGTATTGACTATTTATTGAGTTTGCCAGTGCAGGCATTTTATTTTGGGTCTTTTTTCCTCATTGTTAAATGGACAGAAGGAAAGAAATGTCAACTACTACTCTGATTTTTTTTATACATCTGAATTTTAAGTGATAGAATATTATCTACCATTAGTAACATTATATATTTAAATGTATGGTAGGATTTACCTTCAGCCTAGTAAAGTTTTTGGTATCTTCTTATTTTCTGTTCAGTCTAATACTGAAATTTAACATTAGTACCCTTAACAAGGGGAAATTGAGACTGAGATGTAGAGCAATAGATATATAGAATTGAAAAATTAGGGTCAGAGATTGCTACTATTAAGCAGACATAGATTTTTATTTCTCAGACAGTCTTGTAATTTCTTTCATTGTTTCAGGTTTAGCATTTTTTGTATATGGGTTGCCAGTCAAAAGGGTCTGGGTTGTTCGTATTCTCCTTTTTAGTAAGTGTCTTAAGATCATTTTTCATGCAACATAAAAATATCTTATTTATCACAAACCCTGTAAGTCACTGCTGTAGAGTGATCATTATAATTCATAATGAGAAAACTGGTTCTAGATGTGGGCATAACAATATCTCCAGAGATGATGCAGATGAGCCTTTTAATTTGCCACTCATTTCTTCACTGTACCCACATTCAAATTGTTTTTACATAGGTTTGACCTATGTACTGTAAGTAGCATTCACCAATTTGCTTCCCAGAGAACAATTTACACATTAAATATGGCTGACTTTTACTGTATGTATAATGAAATGTCTCCATTATTTGTTCTTTAATGTGAGGACTGAAATGAAGAAAGCAAAAAAGACCACTTCACTAAATACCTGTCATTAGCAGAACAGAGAGTGTGCCAGAGCTGAAGTGTAATGGATCATGATATTGTTAGTGTAGAACTCTTCTCTTTCCTCCAGCTTGAATTTTATGATTATGTTTTACTTTCTCCTTCTAAACATTCTCAGTGTGCCAAAAATGTATTTTTCTCTCTCACAACCTCCAGAAACCATTGATCTTTATAGTTCGATGGTTCTGCCTTTCCAGCTTGCCATAAATTGGAATCATATAGTGCAGAGATTTCTCAGATTGGCTCTTTCACTTAACATACCTCAGGTCACATGTTCCTGGGTGTAAAGGTTTGCATACTATGCCTGCCTCTTCAGGAGATTTTGAAACAGTTTTGTTTTTCTTGCTGTTTAGTTGTTACTTTTTTACATTTTGCAGAAAAGATCTTTATTATATATGTGATTTAGAAGTATATCCTTCTAGTCTGTGCCTTGTATTTTCATTCTCATCAGTGTTTTTCATGAAACAGCGCTTCTAATTTTAATAAACTCCAATTTATCAACTTCTTTCCATCAAACTTTTGGTGTTGTATTAAAAAACTTATTGCCAAACATAAGTCTAACTAGATTGTCTTCTGTGTTATACCTGAGAAGTTTTATACTTTTGTTTCTATTTTCTAGTTCTATTTCCATATATGTTTTGAAGGTATGAGATCTGGGTCTCCATCTTCTTGCAAGTAGGCTTCCAGATGTTTCAGTGCTGTTGGAGGAAAAAAATCTATGATTTTTCCCATTGCATCATCTTTGCTCCTTTGTTAAAAAATAATTTGTCTGCTTCTAGACTTTTTATTGTTACTTCAATCTATTTGACTTTGTTTTTACCCCCTCCCAGGGATTGATTGTCTTGATTACAGTGGTTTTGTAGTAAGACTTAACTTCTGCTGCAAATATTTCCTCAAGATACTGATTTACTTTTGTCTTCTTCAATCTTTGTTGACTATTCTGTATTTGCCTTTCCACATAAACTTTAAAATCAGTTTTTCAGTACCCAAAATATAGCTTGCTGGGGTTCTGATGGAGACTACATTGAATGTGTAGATTAAGTTGAAAGAACTGACATCTTAATATTTTACCTTTGTTTCCAAGAAAATTCCTCCTTTTACTTAGTTTTTGGTATATTTCATTAGCTTTGAATTGCTCCTCATAAATCTAGTATATATTTTGTTACATTTATATCTAAATATTTCTCTTTTTGAGTGTAATTTAATTAGTTTTTTTTCTGTTTTGGCCTTTTTTTCTTTTTCTGGTTGAGATACAGTATTTATTATGTATAACATAATGCCCTAAAGTGATAATTGCCAAATACATTTTTCAGGTTTTTTTATTTATTTTATTTTTTTTTTTAGACAGGGTGTTGCTATACAGTTCAGGCTGGCCTTGAGCTCACGTTGTAGCCCAAGGTGGCCTCAAACTTGTAACAATCCTCCTGCCTCAGCCTCCCAAGTACTGGGATTACAGGTGTGTGCCACCATATCCGGCTTCACAGTTACTTTTGCAGCAACAGCGCACATGACCCACTCTTGCATTTTTCAAGATTACGATATTTCATCATTAATTATAATGAGCACGAAAAGTCACCTGGGGAGCTCAGGCGCTAGGGCGTGGGGCGAGACATACAGATCGGGCCCCACGCATCCATGAGCCCAGACCTCGCGCACACACTGGCGCGCGGCCCCTTCCACCGCCCAGCACCAAGTGTGCGGATTGCTTTCCCGCTCGCCTGCTTTCTCCTGCCAGCCTCTGGAAACCATCCCAGCGGGAGCACCTGCTACCACGTGGCCGATGTGTGGAGGCCCTGGATCCGCGAGGTCGAACTTTACTGCACCTCTCTTTGGAATATTTGGAATCTGCAGGAGTCCTGCTCCAACATAAAGCAGATCTGACTGAAGAAAATCGCCGAGACGGTCATTTTACCCAAGGCTCTGTGGACTGGGGATTCCGAGGTGGTGAATACAGTTTTTCAACAACAGGACGCCCACGACCCCTCCCTGGCCCTCGAGGGAGCTCCTGAGCTGCTACGAGATTCTCGAGGCTCCGGAACTCTGTTGGTGAGATGGGCGTTCACCAACCGGGTGCCTTTGCCTTCCAGAGTATGCCCAAAGATAGCTGGCACATTAGGAAAAGCGACGCCAAACTGCGTGTTGGTATCACATTTATGGGGTTTGAAAATATGAGCTGGATAAGAGGGAGACGTGGTTTTATACATAAGGAAGAAGACAAGTGGGCAGAGAGTGGAAGTCAACCGTAACGATGGTCATCTTGCACTATTACTTAGATCTTTCCAAGAAATGAGCCCCTCCTGTGGACTCGATGCAAAAAGTAGGGAAGCTGACAAACGCAGTCCTTGACACCAGCCTTGATACTAAAAATACAGCTTTAAAAAATTAGACTCCGTGCCTATCTTCTCTGTAACTTGAGCTGGGTGGAAAGAATGGAGTAAGGTAGAGGCTGAGGAAGAATAATGACAATATAGAAACCTTAGATAAAGCTAAAAACAGAGGAGATCACAACCCATTTTTTCAGTGAATGGTATGGAAGGTCCTGAATTCTCATAAACCAATCCTCTGCAAAGGCGGCTGTTGCTGATGTCATACATGAAGGCACCCTGAGTCTGCACCAGCTTGTTTTGTTTTGATAAAAATGTATCTACAAAGTTGTGGAAATTGGGGCTTTTGTCTAAAGCTGGTAGTAAAAATGTTATCTGAAAGCAGTGACGCTTTCCTCCCCATAGCCTGGAGCTGGGGCTTGGCGGTACCTCGGAGGAGCAGTCAGGAACTCCTGAAGCTCTTGAAGTGGACCAGCTTGCCGCCATATCACAACAACAGAGAACGAAATCAAGCAGGTGTTCTGCACCTGCTTCACGAAGGATTGCCACCAAGGAGCCTAGGAAGAACTGGCTGCAGGGCCTAGTCTCACGTGACAGAAAGGGGTGGGTTTGAAATTGAAAAGAAGCTAACGTGGAACTTAGTGATATGGCACTGAAAAGGGAAAATGATAATTCCATACTGATTTTTAGAGTCTAAATCAACATCTTTCAGAGTAAATGTATCTTTATTATTCTAAAAGATATATAGATATAGACATAGGTATAGATAGATATATATTAGATGTAGATATATCATTTCCAAGGCAATAGACTTTATCCAGATTTTCTCAGTTTTTTTTTTTTTGGATACCTTTAGTAGCTAACTGTTTTGTCTACCCATCCTGTAAATCCCCTTTGTATAACTTACAGACCCCCAGAAATACAGTGAGGACATTTCCTGTTCAACCCCATATCCTGCACTGAAATAAACTGGTGAGCAATAGTATCCTCTGTTTCACATGTTTTTCCTGTTGTATTTCTTTTGGGGTAGGAAAAGAAACAAACTACTAGTCTAGTTAATGTCTGTATTGTGCATACATTTGATGTCAGAAAAGCGTTCTTAGGCACAAAGCATTCATTTTTAATTTCATGTAGCCATCTGTCCATTTTTTATGGTCTGACGAAAATTGCTACTCCACATACAAGGCCAACAGAGACAACATCACATGTGTTTCATATGCGGCTTGGAGTTTGGTTCGCTTGGCTTTTACATTGAGTGCAGACAGTTCTTAGGAATGGCTGTAGTGTGACCACACTGTTTATTCACTAAAGTGAATCATAGCCAATTTCTGTGTTTGCCTTCCACTGCTCCGATTATGGAGGTCTTTAACTTTGCCCCCAAGAAATCACATCAAAAAGTACTGAGCATCCTGTCAACCGGTCACAGCCTTCTTCATGTGCTGTCTCCTGAAGCGTGAATAAAATACTTCTTCTGTGGAGGGTGTGCTATATACTGTAAAAAATGATAATAAATGTGATGTGGACTAGATCTTTTGAATTTATTCCTTTTATTTAACTGTAATTATGTATCCTTTGACTGACAGCTACCTATCTTTTAGTCTCGTCTAATTACCCCAGCCTCTAGAAACCACTGTGATAAACTCTATTTCCAAAAGATCATGGTTTTTAGATTCCACACAAGAGTAGCTGTATTTCTGTGCCTTGCTTACTTCAATGAACAAAACATCCTCCAGCTTCATCCATGTAGTCCAAAATTGAAGATTTTATTTTTTTCAGCCTGTAGAGTCTCTTGTATATCACACTACCTATTTTTTGTTGTTCATACATTGATGGTCATGTATGTTGATTCCTTATCTTGGCTACTGTGAATAGTGTTGCAATAAACGTGGTAATACAAATATCTCTTAAACATTATTAGTTTAAATTTTGTCATTTTTATATCTAGCAGTGGCAGTTCTCTTATTAAGTCTGTAAGGAAACTTTAGCCTTTTTCCATGTCTATGGCTATGCTTGTTTTCGTCCGTCCTTTGGTTATTGGCCTTTCTCACTGGAGTGAGGTGATATCTCTTTGTGGTTTTGATTTGCCTTTCTCTAAAAATTAGTTGAAGAGTTTTCAAATACCTGTTTGTCATTTGTACTTCTTTGTGCTAGTTCGCTTTGTGTTGTTATTACAGAATACCTGATACTGAGTGATGTATAAAGAAAAAGCAAATGTACTTAGTCACAGTGAAGAAGATGAAAGTCCAAGATTGGAGGCTGCTTCAGGTAGCACCTGGTGAAGGAGGGGCTTTTGGAAGATTTATAGCCTGTTTGGGAACCTGGGTAGGAAAGTTGCCAGTCAAGTGAGGAAGGAAGAGAGAGGGAAGGACTAGATTTGGTCCCTTCTAGCAACCTACCCTTGAGTAAAGTAACTTAGTCACCAGAACTACAGTAATTCTTTCTGGATGCGATGTCTTGTTCTCTCATCACTTTCTACTAGGCTTCGATGCTTAAAGACCTAGCCCCGTCAACACCTTTGGACTGGGAATCCAAGCTTCTAACACATGAATCTTTGTGGGATAAACCACACATGGGCCATTGCAGTCTTATTATGATAAAGGTCTTTTCAGTTCTTTGGCCCATTTTCTAATTATATCATGTATTTCTATGAGTTCTCATGTATTTTGGATATTTTTCCCTTACCAGATATGTAAATTGTAAATATTTCCACCCTTTTGTACATTTTCTCTTCACTCTGTTGATGATTTGCTGTGCACATATTTAAGTTCCATGCACTCCTGTTTGTCTGTGGTTTTGTTACCAGTGCTCTGAGATTTTAAGCAATTTGTTTCTTAAGCAATTTTTCTCAAATTGTTGTCATAAATTTCTCTTAATTTCTCTCAATATTTTCATATATTCAGTTTTTACACTCATGCCTTTAACCCATTTTGAAGTAGTTTGGGAATTGAACACCAGATGTGTGCATGCTGGGTAAGAGTTCTTTCACTAAGCTGTACCTCCAGCCCTTTAAAAAGTTTTATTTTGAGGCAGGGTCTTCCTAAATTGCCCAGACTGGCCTCAGACCTACGATCTCCTTGCTTCAATATCTTCAGTAGCTGAAAGTGCAGGTTTGTACCACTATATCTGCCTTGAGATGATTTTTGTTTATGGGAGAATTAAAAAATGTTTATTAGTACCTATTTGCCATACATAATAATGACATTCATCATAGGAAATGTATACCTGTACATAGTATGTCTTTTGTTTTTTGAGACAGGGTCTCACTGTATAGTTCAGACTGACTTTGGACTCACTAAGTACCCCAGTCTGGCCTCAAACTCACAGCGATTCTCCTGGTTCAGTCTCTTGAGTATTGGGCTTACAGGTGTGCACCATCACGCCCAGCTTACATAATGTGTCTCAGTTCTTTTTTCTTTGAAGAGAATTTAATTTCATTATCCTCTGTATGGATATACAGTTTACTCAACACCAGTGATCAAGAGATTGTCTTTTCCCTATTGTGGGTTCTTGACAACTTTGTCAAATATCAGTTGACTCTAAATGTATGAAATTTTTTTCTGAATCTTCTATTCTGTTCCAGCGTTCTGTGTGTTTCTGTGCAAATACCATATAGTTTTGTCTCACTTCACTTATACATGTAATTTTAATTAAGAATTTAAAATTTTAAGTCAAATTTATTTTTAAATTTTATTTTTTACATAAAAACAAAAATGTATATATATGTAGTGGCACCATGAAATATTTTTATACAGTAATATATCTGTAATTTTTAAGTCACATTAACCATGTCTGTTTCCACAAATATTTTTTATATTTTTTTCTAGTTTTTTGAAATGTAGAGAATGTTTTCATTATATATCATCATCTTACCATACAGCAGCGCACAGGCCTTCTTTCTCCTGTGTATCTGTAGGTTAGTACCTGCTGGTCAACCTCTTCCCATCTCTCCCTCCATGTACTGTCCCCAACATTTGATAGCCATCATTCTGTACTTGACCTCCATGAAATTCTTGTTTCAGTTCCATAAATGAGTACAGTGAAGTACTTGTCTTTCTGTTCCTGGCTTATTTTGCTAAACACTGGACTTCCTGTTCCAGATATATCACAAATGACAAGATTATACCCTTTTTATGGGTGAATAGTGTTCCATTATTTGTATGTACCGCATTTTCTTTATCTGTTCATCAATTGATGGACACTTGTATAGTTTCCAAGTATTAGTTATTATGAACAGTACTGGTATAAATATGGACATGCAGATATCACTTTGACAGACCGATATAATTTCTTTGGGGATATATATATAGTTAGGTTCTGTTGGCATGACAAAATACATGAGAATAACAATGTAAGGAAGAGAGGTTTATATTGGCTTTTATCCTATGGTGTGCTGGCTCCACTGTTTCTGGGCTTGTGGTGAATAAGCACACCATGGTGCAAAGGTGTAGAGGAGCAAAGCTACTCCTTTCTAAGGCTGGAAGGGAAGAAAGAAGGGGGCACAGGGACAAGAGATAGTCCCCAGGATTATTATTCCTATGACTCACACCCTTCAATCACCTCACTGAATTGCCAACTCCTAAATTTTTGTCACTTCTCAATACTGTCATCAAATTATAAATCTATCTGTGGATCAATCCACTAATGAAATTTAGAAGCTTATGGTCCAATCACTTCCCCAAAACTCCACCTCTGAACATTGCTGTGTTCGGGACGAAACATTCAATGCATGAGCCTTTTTGGGGAACATTTTACATCCAAATCATAACAGTACCCAGTAATGTGATTGCTGGATCATACTCTAGTTTTACTTTAAATATTTTGAGGAACATCCAAGTTATTGTTCACCTTAGCAGTACTAATTTACATTCCTACTACCTTTGCTTCCTTCTGCCCTTTTCATAATAGTCTTTCTAATTGGCGATGTGATATCTTGATTTTGTTTTGATCTGCATTTCCTGAAGATTAATGGTATTGAAAATTTTTTCATGTATGTGTTGACCATTTGTATGATTTCTTTTGAAAAATGTCTGTTTAGATAATTTGCCCATCTTATACTTGAGTTATTTGGGTTTTTGCTATTGAAATGAGTTCCTAAATATCTTGCCTATCAGCCTATTGTCAGATATATAGTTTGCCAACATTTTCTCCTTTTTTGTAGATATTCCAATAAGGCCTATCAGAAAATTATGAATTACACCTGTTATTTGCTGCATTTACATTTACATTACATCATTATTGCATCTATTGTTTTGAAATGTGTTGGTAAATACAATTATTAATGTCAGTGTACCTCTTTGACAAGCACTGTTAGCAATTACACTTTTCAATATAATTTTTTGTCAAACCTGGAGTTAGAGATTGAGCATAGAACATGTTTACCATATAAAACTTAACAGGCCAAACCAAGCCCCAGTGTGGTGGATTAACTAATGGCCAGCTTGCCAACCAAATTGAATCAGCATGGCACTTGGTGTGGAAGGCCCACTTCAGGATTGTTGTCAACAGCATAAAGAGAACTGGAGGGGAAGATGGTGTGATGTTGATTCTCCTGGAGAAGCTTGTCTTTCTGGCTTTTCTGATATCAACCCAGCTGTGCTCATTGTCAGAGGAGCTTGATTCTTTGCTGTAGTTGAGGATGGCTGTGGTACTTTTTGGGAGAGCTCTGGTCCTTACTTTGAGTGTTGCTTCTTGGTTCCAGTGTGGATTCCGCAGCCAGCGGGCACAAATCCTGCATTCTGCTAGTGCAGACTTTCTAGCTTCCACCACTGAGCTTTGGGCCTTTCCAGTGCAGATCCTGGATACAGAGTTACATGAGACATTGTCATGGGCTCTGGGCCTCCAGCTGGACTTGTGGAAGGACATTGCCATAGCCTTTAGTTCTTTTGCTGGACTTGTGCCGGACATTGCTGTGGGATTCAGGCCCTCATCTGTATTCTTTGGGTCTCTAGTGTGTGGACAGATTTCCCACACTCTTTTGCATTTAACTCTTTGGGTGAATATTATAAAATAATCCTATAAATTATGTGTCCTGTATTACATCTTTTCCCTTATTAACCCTGACTAAAACACCCACCATTAAGACAGATAATTAGATTTTAAAATTTAAATGATACTGACTTACTTTTTCAGGAATGCTATAAAAGCAGTCATTAATACTTAAAACAATGCTTATATTAAAGTATAATTGTAAACTTAGTTAACATTATAATGGTATTGATATGGCCTATTTTATTTATTTTCCAATATTATAAGAAGAGGAATACACGTGGAGATTCTTTTCATCACTTAATATGTAATGATGTAACAACATAAAAAGTAAACAAAATAGGCCTATGTAGAATAATGTAAATGACTCTTAGTAACATGGACTGAAAATAGAAGCCCTATAAGACCATATATACAGTAATATTTTTAAAATTCAAACCCAACAAACCTAAACAACTTATTATTTATGTATACATATGTATGTGCTAATATTTTATATATATACATATATATCACATTTTCATTATCCATTCATGATGTGTATATGTATAAATCATGTTTAGTGTCTATGTCTAATCGAAATGTGGCAGGAGATTTACATATGACTAGCTATAGAATTAATTAAGTTATAGGAAAATGGCAAACTGATAATCCTAAGTAGAAGTGAAATAAAACTGATAATTAAGACTTCACTTGATACTGTGAAAAATTTTAAATGAGTAATATTTATTGAGCAGTTAGTCTAAATTAAGCATCTTTTAAAAATCTTACAATAATTATGTGATCAAATCCCCCTGTGATATTTTCTTTGTTATTATTTCTAAAGTAGAATTAATAGAGGCCCAAGGAAGATAAATTGAGCTGGGGATGTTGTTTAACACAACCCACACATATGTGGCCTTGGGTCAATCCCCAGTATGCACACACACACAAACACACCTATACACACACACATGCACACACAGAGAAAAGAAAAAGAAAAATGGGAAAGTAGGGGAGGTTATGCAATTTGCTCAATGATATACAGAATAAATGGTAGACCCAGGATTCTAAAGAGATCTTCCTCCTTGTCCTCCTCCTCCTCCTCCTCTTCTTCTTTTTCCTCTTCTTCTTCCTCCTCCTCCTCCTATTCTTCTTCTTTTTCCTCTTCTTCTTCCTCCTCCTCCTCCTCCTCCTCCTCCTCCTCTTCTTCTTCTTCTTCTTCTTTCTTCTTCTTCTTCTTCTTCTTCTTCTTCTTCTTCTTCTTCTTCTTCTTCTTCTTCTTCTTCTTCTTCTTCTTCTTCCTCTTCTGGTCTTTTTGAGACAGGGTCTTGCTATGCAGTTTCAGGCTGGCCTTGAGCTCACTTTGTAGCCCAGGTGGGTCTCAAACTTATAAAGATCCTCTTGCCTCAGCCTCCCAAGTTCTGGAAATACAGACATGTTCCACCATGCCTGGCTTAAAGAGATATAATTTTAAAAGTTGTTATTTGCATCTTAAATACCTAAAGTTTGGTGGTTTGCTCAAAATTATTGGACAGAAGTAGATTTCCTGACTCATCAGTGTGAGGCCAGTAAAACCCCAAGAAGTTTGATCCTAGTCAAGTATAAAGGGAAGAAATAGCAGGGAAGGAATATTAAAACTGACTTAAAAAAGATTCAGAAGAATTCTGCAAACATTTTAAGAATAACAATTCTCAAATTCTTTCAAAATATTGCAGTAAAGGGTATACTTCCAAACTTACAAGGTTAGCATTATACTGATCTTATGCAGTTCTTATCTGCAAAAATCCTCAACAAAGTACAACCAAATTAAAGTCAGTAGCATGTAAAAAATTCATACATCTTAATCATTGGCATTTTTTACTGGAGTGCAAAGATGATTTGAGGCATTCAGAAGAATATACAGGATACATCAAATTACCAGACTGGAGGACAAAACCATATCATGTCAATAGATATAAAAAAAGCATTTGATAAAAGTCAACATTTTTTGATGGTAAATACTCAATAAATTGAGTAGATAAGGAACTTTTCTCAATACAATAAAGGCCATATATCTCAAGTCCAGGTCTAGATCACCCACCAATGATGAAAGCTTCCTTTATCATCAAGCACAAGACAAGGATGCTCACTGGGGCCCTACTGTGCTACCCAGCACTGGAAGTCCTCACCAGACCAGTTATAAATGGAAAAGAATTAAGTCATTTGAACTGGAAATGAGGGAGTGAAATTTCTTTTGTACAGGTGTCACAATCTGAAGTTTACAAAGCCTATGTATACAAAAAGTTTCCATCAACAAATGTTAAAGCTAATAAATGCAGTAATGTTGCAGGATGCAATGTTAGTTATTCAAAAATCATTGTCATTTCTCTACATTTATAATGACCTGTCTGAAAAATAAATGAAAACAAATCAATCTTACTTTAGCATCAATAAGAATAAAATGCTTAGGAGTACACTTAACCTGGGGATTAAAGATCTGTACACTGAAAGGTGTAGAATATAGATGAAAGAAATTGAAAAAGGCATGAATTAATGGAAACATATTTCAAACTCATTGATTGGAAGAATTAATAGTTAAGATGGCTATATCACCTAAAGTAATCTGCATAGTCAATACCATCCAAATCAAAAATTCAATGACGTTCTTCACAGAAATGGAAAAGAGAACCCTAAACTTTGTATGGAACCACAAAATTACCCATGTGGCCAAAGCAACATGGAACAATAAAGAACAAACATAGAGGTATTGCATTTCCTGATTCCAAACTATATTACAGAACCACAGTAATGAAAACAGTGTGGGACAGGCTTAGAAAGTGACATAGACTGAAAGAACCATGACTCCAGAGACCCTGCCACTTTGGGTCAGGGGGCTTCCAACCAGAAGACAACTAGCCTGCCTTCCTGGTGAATGGCATGCAACTGGCATGGACTCCAGGAAGAGAAAGATCTGTGCCTCATGTACACCTACCAGTGCACAGGCTAAGAACCAAGGATGCCCCCGTCCCCCCTACCATAAGCAACCTGCTCGTTTGGAGGACTGGCTAAGTTGATAGCAACTAAGGTACATAAAGCAACTAAATGCTTATGTTTGGTTGATTTTGCAGACCTGGGGCTGGCAGTGTGAGCATCTCTTGGGAATATGACAGTATGCAGTGTAGCAAATATGGGTGGTTCCCTTCTGTTTTATCTTTGAGGACCAATATTGTTCTCACTGTTTTTGCTTTATTCTGATTAATTTCTTTTGCCTTATTTCATATTCTATTTTTATTGGTTTTATTCTATTTTGTTTTTGGTTTGATTTTACTGTACCTGATGGAATGGTCAACTATTGTGAAGATAACAAGATACACTATAGTAGCTATTGTTTTCCTAGTATCTTGCTTTGAAGTTCTGTATCAGTTCTACTGCTTTGTTTGATTGACTTTGTTCTGTTATGTTTTATTGGATTTTACTATCTTTAAAATAAATTTTTTTAAAAAGAAAGTGACACAGACTAATCGAACAGAACACAGTCTAGAAAGAAACTCATGCATGTACAATCAAGAACAGTTGATAAAGGAACAAGAATATGCAATAGAGAAATGACAAGACTATCTAGAAATGGTGTTGGAAAACTGGACATCTACATAAAGAAAAGAAATTGAGTCCTTCTCTTATAGCATACACAGAAATGATTTCAAAATAGATTAAAAACTTACAAAAGATCTGAAGCTGACACTCTGGGAGTGAGTCCTCACTAGCTTCACAGAGGATCAAGCTCTGGAAGCCCAGCATCCCAGTGCAACCCATCAGGGGAACACTTGACCAGCCTAACAGGACACAGAGGTACCAAGCCCAGTCCAGTCCAGAGCCCCAGAGCCACTCATCAAGGAGTGGCCAGCACAGCTGCAGGGCCTTGGAGAATTTGAGTTCTGCCCATTAGAACACAAGGCGTGAGCTCCATTGTTCAGGGATTTGGCCACGTGGCAGGTCCTAGAGGTTGGGAACTCTGCTCAGCCAGGAGCAAGGCTCCAGCACAATAGGCTGGGGATGTGCCCAGGCTTGCCCTGTGCTTCAGTGGCTCTGAAATCCTCACAGCCAGACCCAAGGTCCTGGGGGTGCCATACTCCAGGGTGCACTCCCCGTAGCCACCAGGGTCCTGGAGATTCTGAACTCCACCCAGCCAGGCACAAGGCCACAGTACCACATCCCAGGGGTGTATCACTGCCAGCCATGAGGGTTGTGGAGGTTCTGAACTCTATGCAGCCAGGTTCTAGGCTCCTGCAACAAGCTCCAGGGGTGTGACCCTGCTATCTGCAGGGAAGATACAAACTTTGTCCAACCCAGTGTCCCAGAGCAACGTAACAAAGTACATCAGGGGAAGACACAGTCAGCCTCACAGACCACAGACCACAAGGATCCAATGTCAAAGTCTGGAGGTGTGCCCTGGTTAACCACAGGAGTACTGGAGGATTGAAACTCTACCCAGCACAGTGTTCCAGTGCAATCCATTGGGAGGCTACCTGCCCAGCCACAAAGGTCCCAGAAGAAAATGACAAAGTGAAAGAGCAAGAGGCAGTCTCAGTCCCTCAGCCCACTGAGAACAAACCCAAGAGACACTGAAATGGAAGTCACTGAGAATCACACAACTGAACCTTCTGAAATGATAGCAACTGAAGTAAAGAAACAACTCCATGAAGCTGTAGAGGAAATCAGATCAGAACTAATCTGTCAGATAAAAAATGAAATGACAAACATTATGAAAGAAATGCTGTGTGAATCTAAAGAAGATCAAGATAAAAAATAGAAGAACACAAGAAAATGATAGAAACTTTGAATGAACAAAATAAGACACAAATAGAATGCTTGAAACAGATTCAAAGGGAAATTCAGGAAATGAAAAATTCCATTGAAAGTGGGCAAAACTGCTTGAATGAAGCTGAAGATAGACTCTCAGACCTTGAAGACAGCATGAAAGGTTACGATCATGAAAGAAAAGATCTCTTAAAAATAACAAGGAACCAGGAAGCAACAATTCAACAGCTGCAAGATGATGCCAAGAGAAACAATGTAAGATAGATAACTGTCAATGAAAAAGCAGGGGTCAATATGAATGACCTGCAAAGACTCTTTGAGAAATAATAGCAGAAAATTTTCCAAACATGGGAAGGGAATCTGACATACAGGTAAGTGAGACATGCAGGACCCCCATTAATCATAACCAAAATAAATCTTCATCCAGACATATAATAATTAGGGTATCACAAATTCAGCACAAGAACAGAATACTAAAAGGTGTCAGAGAAAAGAAACAGATCGCCTATGAAGAAAAGCCTATCAGAATTGCAGCAGACTTCTCAACACAAACCTTCAAACCAAGAAGAGCATGGAGTGAAGTATTTCAAATCCTGAAGGAAAAAAACTTTCAACCCATATTGATGTAGCCTGCAAAACTATCTTTAAAAATTGATGGACAAAGGATATACTTTCAAGACAAAGAACAACTGAAGAAATTCATGGCCACCAAACCAACACTACAAAAAGTACTGAAAGGCACTCTAGAAAGAGACAAAGATAACTACAATCTTAAGAACAACAACAAAAGGAAACCACTAAGCAGGGCAAACAATTAAACAGAAAACATAGAAAACCAACAACAGAAAGATAACATGACAGGGATCAGTCAGCACATATCGGTTATATCAATCAATGTAAATGGTCTCAACTCACCAATAAAAAGAAATAGGCTGGCAGGGACAGCTAAGAAACAAAACCCAACAATATGCTGTGTACAAGAAACACATTTAACTCAAAAGGGAACTCACAGACTAAAAATCAAAGAATGGAAAACTACTCCATAAAACAGGAACCCAGAAAAAATCAGGGGTAGCTATTATATTTGCAGACAATGTGAACTTCAAACTGAAAATGATCAAAAGAGATAAAGAAGGTCACTACATAATTGTTGGGGAAAACTTCAAGAGGAAGAGATTACAATCATAAATATACACGCACCAAATAATGGAGCACCCAACTATGTAAGACAAATCTTAATAGACATGAAAAACCAAATAAACAATAATATAGTTACAACAGGGAACTTAACACTTGATTGTCACAGACAGATCAACCAAACAAAAAATCAGAAAAGAAATAACAGAACTGAATGAAGCTTGTGGACAAGTGGTCCTAGTATATGTGCACCAAGTGTTCCACCCAACAGCATCAGAATACACATTCTTCTCAGCTGCACATGGGTCATTCTCTAAAATAGATCATATACTAGCCCACAGAACATGCTTATGTAAATGCAAAGGAACTCAAATAATTCCATGCATATTATTTGACCATAGCATAACAAAATTGGAAATTCATGCCAAAAACCCCCACAAGAACCACATAAACACATGGAAATTAAATAATACTCTCCTAAAAAATCAATAGGTCACAGAAGAAATTAAAGAAGAAATTAAACAATATCTACAATCAAATGAAAATGAAAATACAAATTACCGGAACCTGTGGGACACAATGAAAGCGGTAATCAGAGGGAAATTTATAGTACTAAACTCCCACATAAGAAAAATGGAAAGTACACACATAAACGACCTAATGATGCACCTCAAACTTCTAGAAGAAGAAGAGCAAGTCAAGTTCAAAGCCCAAAGAAGGGAAGGAATTATAAAGAATAGAGCAGAAATTAATGCAATTGAAACTAAGAAAACAATAAAAAGAATCAATGAATCAAAGAGTTGGTTCTTTGAAAGAGTAAATAAAATTGATAAACCCTTAGCCAACCTTATCAAAAAGAGGAAAGAAAAAACTCAGATTCATGCAATAAGAAATGAAAATGGTGAAATCACTACGGATCCTGTGGAAATACAGAAGATCATCAACACCTACTTCAAAAAACTTTAGTCACATAGATTTGATAACACAGAAGAAATGGACAGATTCCTAGAAACCTATGAATTACCAAAACTGAATCAAGAAGATGCAAAGCTGCTGAATAACCCAATTTCAGCTAATGAAATTGAAAACATAATTAGAACTTTACCCACAAAGAAAAGCCAAGGTCCTGATGGAAGACTTAATGCCAACACTCCTCAAACTCTTCAATGAAATTGAAAGGGAAGAAAGTCTCCCTAACTCATTCCTGGAAGCAAGTATTACCCCAATACCAAAACCAGAGAAAGACCCAACCAAAAAAGAAAATTACAGGCCAATCTCCCTAATGAACATAGATGCAAAAATCCTCAATAAAATACTGGCAAATAGAATACAGCAAGTTATCAGGAAGATTATAGACCAGATCAAGTGGGATTCATTGCAGGAATGCAGGGATGGTTCAACATATGCAAATCAATAAATGTAACACATCATATCAACAGGGCCAAGGACAAGAATCCCATTATCATCTCAATAGATGCAGAAAAGGCTTTTAACAAAATCCAACATCCATTCATGATAAAAATTTCACAGAAAATCAGAATAGATAAGAGCCATATATAATAAACCAACAGCCAACATCTTACTAAATGGAGAAAAACTGAAATCTTTCAACCTAAAATCAGGAACCAGGCAAGGATGTCCATCATCACCACTCCTATTCAATATAGTTCTGGAAATATTAGCCAGAGCAACTAGACAAGAGAAAGAAATAAACTGAATAGGATAGGAAAGGAAGAAGTAAAATTGTCACTCTTTGCAGATGATATGATACTCTACACAGAAGACCCCCAAAA
Organism: Dasyprocta punctata; assembly: GCA_004363535.1. Lineage (NCBI taxonomy): Eukaryota > Metazoa > Chordata > Mammalia > Rodentia > Dasyproctidae > Dasyprocta > Dasyprocta punctata. The sequence goes on along the minus strand of RJWM01019070.1, from coordinate 20,138 downwards.
ATCCACTGAAAGACTTCTGGATGTAATAATCAAATTCAATAATGTTGCTGGATGCAAGGTCAACACTCAAAAATCGATAGCATTCCTGTACACAAACAACAAAGTCACTGAGAGAGAAATAAGGGAAACCACACCCTTCATTATAACACCCCAGAAAATGAAATACTTAGGAATCAGTCTAACAAAGTAAGTAAAAGATCTATACAGTGAAAATTACATTACTCTGAAAAAGGAAATCGAAGAGGAATTCAGAAAATGGAAAGATATTCCCTGTTCATGGATAGGAAGAACAGACATTGTGAAAATGGCCATTCTCCCAAAATTATTATACAGATTGAAAGCAATACCAATCAAAATACCACTTGCCTACTTCACAGAGCTAGAGAAAGCAATCCTGAAATTCATCTGGAACAAGAAGAGGCCTAGAATAGCTGAGGCAGTTCTGGGCAACAGAGGTAGGGCAGGAGGCATCACAATCCCTGACTTGAAACTATACGACAAAGCTACTGTGATAAAATCAGCATAGTACTAGAATCAAAGCACACCTGAAGATCAATGGAATAGATTGGAAGATACAGCCACTACTACAAACACACTCAGCCACCTCATCTTTGACAAAGGGGCCAAATATGTACATTGGAAGAAAGATACCTGTTTAATGGATGGTGTGGGAAAAACTGGCTTTCTATATGCTGTAAACTAAAACTAGATGCATGTCTATCACCATGTACTAAAATAAAGTCAAAATGCATCAAAGATATGAATATTAAGACAGAGACACTAAACAATGGAAAACAAAGTAGGTAAAAAGCTTGATGACATAGGAATAGGCAGAGAGTTCATGAACAAAAATCAAACTGCACGGGAAACACTTCCCAGAATCAACAACTGGAATCTGATCACTAAAAAGCTTTTGCACGTCAAAGGAAATCTCCAACAGAGTGAAAAGAAAACCCACGAATTGCGAAAATATCTTAGCCGATTGTCCATCAGACAAAGGACTTCTATCTAAAACATATAAAGAATTAAAAGAAATCAGGCCCCTAAAATTCAAGGACCCAACCCAAAAATGGGCATCTGAGATGAATACACACTTCTCAGAGAAAGAAATACAAATGGCAAATAAATATATGAAAAAATGTTCCACATAAATGGTCATTTGGGAAATGCAAATTAAAACAACACTGAGATTCCATCTCACTCCAGAAAGAATGGCCAAGATGAAAAAATCAACCAATAACAAATGCTAGAGGGGCTGTGGGGAAAAAGGAACTATTCTCCACTGTTGGTGGGAGTGTAGACTGGTGCAACCACTGTGGAAAGCAGTGTGGAGATTCCTCATGAATATAGGGTTAGACAACCCATTTGACCCAGCTATCCCTCTTCTGGGCATTTCCCCAGAGGAACTGAAAACATCATACCACAGGGATATCTGTGCACCCATGTTTATAGCAAGTCCATTTGTAATAGCCAAATCTTGAAAACAACTCAAGTGCCCATCAATCAAGGAATGGATAAAAAAGATGTGGTATTTTTATACAATGGAGTACTACTCACCTATCAAGAAAGACTGTATTGAGACTTTTATAATAAATGGACACGACTTGAGACCATACTCATAAGTGAGATAAATCAAACTCACATGTGTAAATACCATATTGTGTCACTAGTGTAAGAAACTGAAACAGTATATATGGTCCAAAATCTACAAGAAATACTGTGTAAGGGTAAGAAAGTGCTCAAAGAGCAAAAGTAATTGGGAAAGGGAAAAGGAGGAAAGAAGGAAGGGAAAAGGAAAAAAACCCATAAATCTGTATATGCATATTTGTAAGATACCTAAAATATTTGTACTGCTGAATGTATTAGTTATTGAGAAAGATCGGTTAATACTCATATGATTAGATTAATTTTACATGTCTATATCTGTTAATTTAAACAACTGTGTTGAAGGTAACGATACACAATATTGCAACCATTGTCAAGTTCCTATCACCTTGTTTTGTAAACCTATAATGTTACTGTTGTGGATTTGCTGTTGTCTTTTGTCTCTTTTGCTTTTTTTGTTTCTTGTGTCTTTTTTCTCTTAAATAATAAAAAAAAGAAAATAGATGTGCTAAAAATATTAATACAGAAAAAGGAAATAGACTACATGCGAGCAGAGAAATAATCAAGGACTCAGTCCAACCGATATCAAGACACAGCTATTACAATGAAGAGTCTGACACAGGTCAGTGGAATAGAATAAAGAACACAGAAAAACACTTCCACCATTATAGTCAGCTGTTTTGTGACAAAAGCCTGAAATGATTCAATGGAGAAGGGATAAGATTTTCACAAATGGCAGTGAAGAAACTGAGCATCCTTGAGTGAAAACAGTTACTTCTGCATCCTCTGTTCTATTCTATTGATGTCTGTTTTTGTGCCAGTGCAATGCTTTTAGTTTTTAATCACCTGTGGGTAAGGTCCTGTGTCCCCCCAAAGCCTCATGTAATCATGGTCGGGGCCGAGTCTGGCATTCGTGATTTGCTTGTTGTGTAGCACTGGGATTGGCGATGTGAGTGCTGCACCTGCTCAGGGGTGGAGCTGACTTACAGTGTAAGGGTGGAAGGAAGGTGTTTCCACTCTCTCTTGCCGGTTCATTTTGCTGTTTGGCAGCCTCCGTGAATGGCTGCTCCACTATACCGCCCGGCCTTGCTGTCAGCTGAGTATTGATGGAAACCTCCAAGAACTGTAAGAAATAAACCTTTCCTTCCCTAATTTTGGGCATCAGGTGTTTTGTCTCAGCAACGAGAAAAAAATAACCAAGACAATTACTGTAGTTTTGAAATATAATTTGAAATTCAATACTATGATGCCTCCTGCTTTGCTGTTGTTGCCCAGGATTACTTTTGCTATTCTGGGACTCTTTTGATTCCATATGAAATTTTGGATTGTTTTCTCTATTTCTGTGAGGAATGCTATTGGCATTTTTATTGTGATTGCATTAAACCTATATATAACAGGTTTGGAACGATGGCTATTTTGACAATATTGGTTCTGCCCAAACAAGAACAGGGGATATCTTTCCATTTTCTGATGTCCTCTTCAATCACTTCTTCAGGGAAGGGTTTTTCTTATAGACATCTTTCACTTCTTTAGTTAGATTAATTTCTGTGTATTTATTTTTTCTTGATGCTACTGCAAATACTATGGTTTTTCTAATTTCTTCCCAGTGGGTTTGTTGTTGTAGAGGAATGCTACTGATTTTTGCACGGTGATTTCATATCCTGGTGTGTTCCTGAATGTGTTTATTAGTTCTAGGATTTTTTGGTGAAATTTTTTGCATCTTCTATAAAGTGTCATGTCATATGCAAAGAAGGATGTTTTGACTTCTTCCTTTACTGTACTTGTTCCTTTTGTTTATTTCTTTTGACTCTTCACCCTGACTGGTTTTGAGTATTATACTGAACAGGAGTGGTGATAATGCAATGACTTTGTTTTATTGTTGCAGTAGCCATCATTCCAAAACTGGTATATATAGGTTTAATGCAATCACAATAAAAATGCCAATGGCATTTCTCACAGAAATAGAGAAAACAACAATAGAAACAATATAGGATTTCAAAACAAGCTGATAGGAAATTAACAATAGTCTATATATTGCATAGTTACCTTCAAAATAGTTGCTCAGGTTACAAGATATGGGCATGCAAAACAGATCAAACAATATAAGCAATCAGTTCCCTAATAGGATCACTAGTACAATTATATTAGCTATCTTGTGTATATGTATATATATATGCATATATATATATATATATATATATATTCTTTTCCTTCTTTTTTCTGTTTTTCCCCATCCCAGTTGTTCTTTCCTTTTGGGCAGTTTCATTTCCTTTCACAGTCTCTATTGCACCTTTTGGTTCTTATTTACTCTTTCAGTTTCTTACACAAGGGAGATAATACAATGTTTACACATGTGAGTCTGATTTATTTCACTTGTGAGTATGGTCTCTAGTTGCATCCATTTACCTTCAAAATCCTCTGGTTTATCTTTCTTTATAGCTGAGTAGTACTTCATTGTATAAAAATACCACCTTTTTTATCTGTTCCTCAGGTGATGGTCATTTGGGTTGTTGCAAGATTTAGCTATTATAAATTGTGCCGCTATGAACATTTTTGGTTCCCTTTGTTAAAGATAAGGTGTTTGAGTGTGTTTGTTGTTGTGGTTGTATCTTCCAATCCATTCCATTGATGTTCAGGTCTGTCTTTTTGCCAGTGCCATGCTGATTTTATTACAGTAGCTTTGTAGTATGATTTCAAGTCAGGGATTTTGATGCCTCCTGCCTTGCCTTTGTTGCCCAGAATTGCCTCTGCTATTCTATGTCTCTTCTGGTTCCAGATAAATTTTAGGAATAATTTCTCTAGATCTGCAAGGTATTCTAGTGATATTTTGATTGGAATTGAATTAAATCTGTATAACAATTTTGGGAGAATGGCCATTTTCACAAGGTTTGTTCTTCCTGTCCACAAACAAGGGATATCTTTCCATTTTCTGAAATCCTCTTCAATTTCTTTGTTCAGAGTACTGTAATTTTCAATGTATAGATCTTTTACTTCCTTTGTTTGATTGACTCCTAAGTATTTCATTTTTTTGGAGGCTATTGTGAAGGGCATGGTTTCCCTTATTTCTCTCTCACTGAGTTTGTTGTTTGTGTACAGGAATGCTATTGATTTTTGAGTGTTAACTTTGTATCCAGCTACAAAACTGAATTTTATTATTAGGTCTAGAAGTCTTTCAGTGTAGTTTTGGAGGTCTTCTGTATAGAGTATCATGTCATCTGCAAATAATGATAATTTAACTTTTTCCTTTCTTATCCTTATTTCTTTCATTTCCCTCTCTTATCTAATTGCTCTGGCTAATGCTTCCAGAACTATATTGAATAGGAATGATGTAAATGGACATCCTTATCTTGCCCCTGATTTTAGGTTGAAACATTTCAGTTTTTGTCCATTCAGTAAGATGTTGGCTGTTGTTTTATCAGATATGACTTTTGTCAGATTGAGGTAAAGACCATTCTTGGCTGGCTGGGGTTTTCTGGGTGAGCCTCTCCTGGGCCCCACATGGCACACTGAGGGCCCCTGGCTGTGTGGTGGTTGCTAGGTGGGGCTTTTCTGAGCCCTGTGTGGTGTACCAAGCAATAGAATGATTTTAGAGGAGAATTTTTTTATGATTTTAGAGGAAAATCTTGAGTTTTTCTCCATTTATTATGTTGGTAGAAGGTTCATCATAAATCTCTTTCATCAGATTGGGATACATTTTTTATGTACATATTTTCTTTAAAACTATTATCATGAATGGAGTTTGTCAGTGACTCTTTCAGAATCTACTGGTCTGTTCATGTGATGTTTGTGTTTCTACTTCTGTGATATAATGTTGATTTGTGTATGTTAAGCCATTCTTGCATTCCTGGGATCAAGTCTACTTGGCCATTATATGTAAACCTTTTCATGATTTGTTGCATGTTGCTTGACAATGTCTTGTTGAAGGTCTTTGCATCTATGTTTACTAAAGAGCTTGGCCTGTAGTTATTTTTTTTTCTCTGAGTTTTTATCTGCTTTTGGAATAGAGATAAGGCTAACATCCAGGAATGAGTTTGGTAGTAATCTTTCCTTCTGATTTCATTAACATCAACAGAGGAGAAGTGTTCCTTTCTCCCCACTGCCCCTCCAGCATTTGTTACTGGTTAATTTCTTGATGATAGTCATTCTTTATGGAGTAGTTATTAATAATCTGGATTTCAGCAGAAATGATCTCACTGATGAATTTCATAGGAATATCTCCCATAACTTGGGGTCTCCTATTCTCCTCCAGATCATGAGTGTCAATCATTTTCCTCTTTTTCTTCTAGTATTGTCTCCAACCCAGAAGATGCTTTAGCTCCTCAATGGAAGATGAGTTAGAACTGTATGTAATTGTCCCAGCCACAGGAGGTATATAATTGGATTCCCAGCTGGCTGATTCTGAAAGAGGCTAAGAGAAAACACTGACCCTAAATAGAAGAATTTTGACTGTAAACTTCTAGCATGAACAGAAATTTAGGAAATGAAGGAAGAATAAAGTTCATTTCTTAAGTTTGCCTTTTTGCCATCTTGTTTTTTTCAGGAGTTGTCACTTCTTAAGGCCGAGGTCCAAGGGAAACACTGTTCTCCAAACACCTGGATGGTTTCCTATTGAGGCTCATCTCCTGCACCAGCTCTGTGGAAGCTGTAAGAAGGATTGGGGGTTTTCCAGCCATTACAGTTACAGGACTCCTCAGTGTTGCAGGCAGAGCACACCCCAAATTTCTCCAGTTTCTTGGCCTATAGAGCAGAGTACAGTTGGATTGTCTTCAGTCAGAGCCACAGCCTCCAGGTCCTTCAGCTGTGCCAGCCACAGCCACACGAATGCTGGACCACAGGTGACTGAGCATCACACAAGGGAGGCAGCACAGCCAGAGCCCTGCAGGGGAAGGGGTGGGAACACAGCAGTCTTCCTGTTCGTAGCCACCTGGCCTTGCCAAACTAAGACTTGCTACCCCAAGTAGGGCAGGAGGTGCCTAGTGCCAGGCACTACCTCTCCTGCATGGGCTCTGGTTGAGGGGGTAGAGACCCTCCTTACCTTCTCCCTGCAGGTACCTAGCCAGCTCTGGCCTTGGTCTGCAAACTGGCAGTGGCAGTGGAGGTGGTGCTCCTTTTCCCTGTGGAGGGGCCTAGCCATCTTTTGACTTTCCCTCAAACCCACTGTATTAAGAATCCTCACTAATTTTTCACTTAAAAAAATTAGGTCATTATCTAATCTGTTAAATCAAATGATCAATTATCAAAGTTCATTTGACTCAATCTACCATTGGCATAAAACAGTTGATTATTCTCTTTTCCTTAAAGTATGCTCCTCAGATTCCAGAATTCACTTGCTTAATTAAGGACTGTATATCCCGGATGCGACACACATTGTCAGACTTCTCTACCAACTCTTCCACATTTCCACACACCCATATCACAGAAGATCAGCACAAGATATCATCCTTTATTCCATAAACACACATTCAGTCAGTAATTCCCCCAATTAATAAGTCCACTTCAGAATTTCACACAGTCCCATCTCTTTAACAAGCATGGAAGTTGAATGTTTAATAGCTCAGACTGTGATCTTAGGACACAGATACTCAGTAAACACTTCTCACAACCCGCCTGTGTGTCCCAGTGGAGGACAAGGTAGGCTCATCTGGCTGGGATCCGCTGTGGTAGCGGTGGATCCTCACACGGCTTGGCACAAGGCCCCAGGCCCCACTCTGCTCCCCAGATGCCCAGAACTCCGCCCGTAGCTCTGTTTCCTCCTGCTGCAGGCAAAGCCCCAGGTCTCAGTCCTGCAGCAGGAATTACAAGTGTGGGAGCCAGGGTTTGCCCCACTGTCCCATATCACAGTCCCCCGCATCTCACTCACACACAGAAGCCTCTTTCTTGACAAAATCCCACTCACTTTCTGAGCTGGCCCTGGCGTTCACTACCTTTGCCAAAGCAGGCAAGGATGTGGCTGTGTCTGCAGTTCATGAGGGTGTCACACCTGTAACAGCATGAGAAAAGGAACTTTGATGGCTAGAATTCTTTCCTACAGGGAAAAGTGGCCTCTCTAAACTGTCTTGGGCCTAGGGTCTAAATGCTACCTAGTCCTTTCCTTTGCTCAGATGAATGAACAGAATATGCAAATGCTGGATCAAAAAGTTGACTCAATTTCACTGCTGACTGGGAGTAATGGAGCAAGCTCAGTGATGTGTCCTGCTTCTTGACACTCCTGTCCCCTCCATTCTTTACTATAAAAGATTCTTGCCACGTGGGCATTGTGATTTCAGGCAAAAATCCCTCCATTACCTTGAAGCTGTCTTTGAATAAGGCCTTTCTCCTTCTCAACAATAAATGTTCTGCTTTGGCTTGGTCAGCAGGAGCAAATGAACCTGAGCATGTGGACCTGAGTGACAATAACACAAGGACCATGCCTACCCCTGACTACTTGTGTCTGACTGACTCTGAGGAGTCCAGGAGGGAAGAAGTTTTTCTGCCCTTTTCCCTGGGTTATGCCAAAGGCCCAGAAGTGCACCTGCATTCAACATGTGCTTCATTTGTGTGTGTGCAGTGAGTGAACCCAGCCAGCTTCTTCCTAGATATCTCAGTGGGTCCTGTGACCCTCAGATCACCCCCAGACTTCCTGCTCTGGCTGCATCTAGGACAGGGATCCCCCAGATGCCATGCAGAGCCTCCTTTACAGATGGGGAAACTGCTTTGTCTGAGACCTTAGGCAAGTGAGACCCAAAAAGTGATCAGTGTCTCTCTGAGGTGTGTGAAGGTCACACACGAGAGGCCCAGGGTGGGTGCTTCCAGGGCTCAGATTCCTTGGTCCTGGCAACACCCATGGGTCTTCTTCAGACCTTGAAATAGCAACTCTATTAGTCACTTTTTTAAAATCAGTGGGGTAAAATATCCAGCATTGTCAACTTAGTGCAGGAGAGGTTTACTCTGGCTCATGGTTTTAAAGCATTCAGTTCATTGCTGACAGGCTCCAAGGTGTAAGTGGCGTGGTGGAGGAAAGCTGCTCTACCCATAGCAACCATGCAGAATGAGAAGGGAGGAACCAGAACAAGAACACAATCTTGTAGGCGACACCCCAGTGACCACCTCCTCCAACCAGGCCTCCATTTCTGACAGCACCTTCAGGTGTGAATTCATCAATAATAACCATTGATAAGAATACCACCGGAAGGACCTAATTTCATGCCAAGCCCCACTCTGAACACATGAGACTATGTGAGGACGTTGTAGATGTAAACCATAACCTTAGCAAATGGTCTAACTGCTGTGCCATACGATGAAGTTCAAATAGCATGGAGAGATTTTTCAACACCCACACATGGGTATGGGTACAGAATGACACATAAACATTCATACCCAGGGGGCATTGAGCCCACATAAGAAAGGCTCAGAAAGGTGAGTTGGCCTTTGCTGACCTGCGCTCGCATGCTCTCTGTCGGTTTTGATTCCTTAAAAATGGCCACGGGTATCCAGGATGATGGCTGACTCATTGTCTCCAAATGTGGAACAGGCCTCCACTGTATGATTTCCTGAGGCCTGAGCCTCGGGGAGTAAGGAGATAAGATGAAGACATCGTGTTACATCCAGAGTCACCAGGCAAGTTGCCTGTTGGATATGGGTGCCTGGCAACAAGGTTCTGAGCTCTGTTTCATCATCTAGGAAGTGAGATCATATTTTGGAATCACCTTAACTGATCTCTTCCACACACAGGTCTTTCTCAAAGGTCCTGTGGGCCGTTCACTGTTCCCTCCCCACACGATCTGCACAACCAGGCACAGTAACACCGAAACACCCCACCCCACCATCCCTGGGAAAGTCTGGATGAAGCAAGGGCCCAGGAAGATGTGGGATCAGATCCAGCCAGTCCTACTTAGGGTTAGTTTTAAGGGTCAAGAATTTGGGTTAGGGATTAGTGTGAGAGTTAGGGTTTAGAGAATGCTTTAGGGTTCAAGTTAGAGTGTAGGGTAAGGTTAAGGTCAGAGTTTTGGGTTCAGGGATAGGGTTTAGGGCTCTAGTTATATGTTAGATGAAGGGTGAAGATTTGTGGCAGGGGTTGAATTTTGGTTTAGTTTTTAATGGTTTATGATTAACGTCAGGGTTATGATTTGGGTTAGAGTTCATACTTACTGTTAGCTGCCATTTTTATTTTTCTGTCCTCACAGTTTTCTGCAGAGTGCAATCCTGGAAATTAACTTTTAAAACCCCTTTAATGTCCTTTGTTTTAGACAGTACATTCCCAAAATATTGAATCATCATGGTTACAAATTATGTTCATATTTTCTACTCTACGAATATTGTTTGCTGCAAATATTTGATGCTGCCTATTACTGATAAGGGTTATACATAGAAACTAAATAAAGAGAAGGAGTCTGTGGGATAAGAAAAATGAATCAATTCAGTCACTGGAATACAGTTTTAAAAACACATTCTTAATAAAATGTTCAGTTGTATTTCAAAATAGAGTCTCTATGCTGTGAATTTTTATTTTCTGTAAAATGAACAGTTTTATAGTGAGCAAATCTAGGACATAGTCACTGGGAAGTGACTTTCACAGTAGCAAAGATATGGAATCAACTAAGGTATCCGTGAAAGATGAATGGATAGATAAAATGTAGCACATATACAAAATGAAATGTTATTCAGCTTTATAACAATGGAATTCTGTCATTTACAGCAACGTGACAGACTGGAGGACATTATGTTAAGTGGAATAAACTGGGCACAGAAAGATAAACACTGCATCTTCTCACATACATGTGGTAGCTATAAGTTGATATCATGGAAGTAGAGAACATAATACAGTTTTCAGAGACTGGGAAGGGTCCAGGAGAGGAAGAAACAGAGAGAAGGTGATTAATGGGGTCAAGGATCCTGTAGCACCATAAAGTAAAATTGTTGGCAACAAGCAATTATTTCCTAAGAGTTAACAGAGTGGATTTTTTTTTAAGAGTAGGAAAATTTATTGGGAAAAGGAATGGGGAGTTGGAATAGCTCCTTAGAGACAGAAGGGGTCCCAAATAAGTTACCCTAACAGAGTGGGTTTATTCACAATGCAGAGAATAAACATTTTTTTTGTGTGTGTGTACCAGGGATCAAACTCACAACCGCACACCTGCCAGGCAGGCGCTTAGGCCACTGAGCTAAATCCCTAGTCCTACTTTTTGAGACAGGGTCTCACTATGCAGTTCAGGCTGGCCTTGAACTCACTTTGTAGCCCAGGCTGGTCTCAAACTCACAACAATCCTCCTGCCTCAGCCTCCTGAGTGCTGGGAGTAAAGGTGTGCACCACCACACCTGGCTGAGAATAAATGTTTGAAGAGATGGGTATGGCAATTACCCTGAGGTGATCACTGGACATTGCACGCATATATTGAAGTATGACACTGTACATTAAATATACAATTATTGTGTACCAATTAAAAGTTAAATTTTTAATCGCTAATAAAACTTGATTGAATCCCAGTTAGATAAAACATATATAATAAACATTTTGAGGACAACTGAGACAATTCATGTATAGACAAGGTAGGACATAAAATTAGAAAATAAGTTACTTAAGGGTGATAATGGTATTATGATATTGTGGAGGAATGATGATTTTACAAAATGCCTACTGAAGCATTTAAGAGTTAAGTAATACACATATGTATACATATAACATATATTTTCAAATATTAACAATTGTTAAATGTGGATGTGGTCACATGGCTATTAAGTATGTATTTAATTTCTGCGTGAAACTATTCATGGTAAAAGTTGGGAAAGTCCCAAGACTCAGTTTACTTAGGTTTGGAGTACAGACTTACATATCCTATGGCGGCAAGAAGACTTTAATCACTTAATTTCGAAGTTTATTTCAATATGATTTTAACTCTGAAGAGTTTACTCCTAAAACCCATGTAAAAGAGATTTTCCATAAGAAAAATACACACTAAAGACAAATTAGCATTCTACAAATTTAAGGAAACATATGCCAAAGATCTAACCCAATATACAGTACAGAAATATAAAATTGATAGTAAAATCAGTAAAATTTTAAATAATTAAAGACAACGCCTCCAAAAAACAAACCCAGAAAAAAAAAATACTCAAAGAAAAGGAACATTTGAAAAAGTATCAAACAACTTCTAGAAATAGCTGTTGAAATTAAAACTCATTGATTAGAAAGGAAGGGAAGGAAAGGAGAGAGAATATGAGAATTTGCACTAAGAGATTTCAGAAAGTATTATGACAATATGGTGAATTAAATAGTATATTGCTAAGTATATAGAAAGGATCAATGAATGACAGAATAAAGTTCAGAAATGGATTAATACATACGTACATAAGCATTTATGGCACTTCAAAAGGATTGTTTAAGAAATGGCATGAGAAATGTTGCTGTTTGGCATTTCTTTTAGAAGAAACAAGCACATTCTCACCCTGACTTCACAGGATATGCAAAATAATACTACATGAATTAATTCTCATTATGTTTATCACGAAGTTACAAAATCATTCAATGAAATATATGTGTAAGAATGGATTGGGTAGACAATCTTAAACATAACAAATACCAATAATTTCTGTAGAAAGAAATTAACAAAACTGATCACTTAGTCATTAAAGGCATACTTTTGACAAACAAGACTAAAAAGACCAAGACGAGCAATGCTTTGGGCAAAATGGTTTAACTGTAAAAGGATTAATAAGCAAAGTCCATTAAACAGATGTTACAAATCCAACAGAAATACGAGCTAAGGGATTAAACAGGCAATTCATGGAATGAAAAGTAGTGAATATACAAAAAAAGAGTGACAGCTTCATTATAATGAGAGATACACGTAAGATATTCTTGACCCAACATATTGATTAAATAGTTTAAAATAAAGTATTGGCAGAATAAACAGAAACAGTCTCAGGATATAAAATGTGCGTGTAAAGTAACCAGAAAATAATGTAGCCAAAGTGTACTAAAATTTAAAATGTATCAGTTTTAACCTCGCGATTCTATTTCTAGGGTGATTTACGTGATGTCAAAAATTTGGGAAACAGGGTTGACGATGTAGCTCAGTAGTAGCCCTGGAGTCGGCTCTCAGTTATGCAAAATTTTAAAGAAAAGCGTTAAATGATACTACCAGTGAGGACAGTGGTTTATTACATTCTGATAATCCGTATATTGAAGAAGTGTTTAGGTGTTAAAAAGAATGAATTAAACATAAACGTAAGTGTATACAGATATATGGACATAAGACTTCAAAGCAAGTTTTAAGAGTAAACTCTACATAGATATGAATTATGTTTTATTAAAGAACATATGCATGGGGGGAATTTGTCTTCATTTCTAAGTTTTTTTTTTAACCTCTTTGACTTTGGAGTTCGTGTCCCCCGCGGCTTCGGGCTCCAGAAGACCTTCGGGCCCCGCAGTAACGAGGCAGCCGCTCGGGAGCCCTCGCCTGCAGTCGGCACCCGCGGCGCCCGGAGCAGACCCCGCGCGGGGCAGGAGCGGGGTAACCGCCGGCGGCCACCTCTAGGGCGACGGCGACTGAGGCCCCTGCGTGAGCCCGCGGCGGCAGCAACCCAGCCCTCCTACCTGTCCTGGAGAGACACGGAGGAGTCGGGTCACCTCCCGGACCTGGGCTTTACGCTCTGCAGCTCGCTGTGGCGTCCGGAGCCGGCGTGGCTGTGTCCTCTCCTCCCTGTGCGCTGCGCCCCGGACGGCGCCCCCTGCACCCGGAGCCCCAGCTGCCACCCGGTGCTGCGCCGGGCGGGGCTGGCTTCAACCCGGGGGACATCAACGGCTGAGCCCCTCAGTCAGGCGCCAAGTGGACCCGGTGGACATTCCGCCGCCGGGTTTGGGCCGAAGGTGTCCCCGAGCGCCCCTGGCGGAAACGCGGCCGCGACTGAGTCATCGGAGTTAGCAGAGGAGGCTGACCACGGCCACTGGGTGGCGGCGATGCCCGCGCTGGAGCTGCGCTCCCGCGCTCTCGCTGCGGATCAGGCAGAAGGCGCGGGTCCTCCAGTGCGGTCGCCGCCCCTGGAGACCCCCGGAGGCCGCCCAGGGCCACCTTCCACCCGGACTGCAGCTCCAGAGCGGGGTGAACCCGAACCTGTGCCCCGAGGAACTGCTGAGCACCAGGGACTGTGGTCACCTTGCCGCTTCTCCCTGGATTCTACGCTCATGCGGCACCCAAGTACTCTTCCTGCCTGGCCAGACGCTGCCGCAGGTGCCACCACTTCGCCACCAAGAAAGAAAGAGCTCATGAGGCCCGGTTCCGGCCTGCTGGAGGAGCCCACGCCAGACAGGGGAAGGAGGTGGTGACCCTGGGAAAGGACGGCCACCCGTACTTGTGATTATGCAGACTGTGGTAAAACCTGTGCACAGAGCTCTCATCTCAAAGCTTGTCTCAAACCCATGCAGCTGAGAACCCACTGTGACTTAGATGGCTGAGTGTGGAAATTCACCTGCTCCGGACACACACACGCACACACACACACACACACACACGCACACTTGGACATGCCTGGACCTACAAAACGCCACGGGAGTGACTGGAAGTTGATCCATGAGTTGGAGAGGAACGACCAGGATTCACTTGAATTGTGTTTTGGTGCCATACAAATATAAAGATCTTGTATTCTGGTTTTACCTTCTAAAATCATTAGTATGATGTTAGAAAAAGAGAAAGAAATTCAGGTACAGAAAATGTGTTTTAATAACCTACATGGCGATGTTAAGTGAGTCTTGGTGCTAAAGATACCAAAGGGGGAAGCCAGTGTTCTCAAACTGCCCCGTACTTTGACAAGGAAAATCTATTTTTGTAATCTGACCTAAATGAGGCAAATATACCCGGTTTACTGACAGTGGTAGTAGTACTATACCAGATTACATGGAACTTACTATTTTCTGAGTCCTGGTTTTTCAATCAATAATGAAGACAATCCCAAATCTCATTACCTGGAGAAAACAATCATAAGTACTTTAATTCACAGCTTATGTATTTTCTTGTCACAATAATTCTATTAAGTTGATACTATTACCAACATTTTTCATGTGAGGAAATTGAGCTAGAGATTAAGTAATTTGTCTTAGGTCTAAAAGGTATGAAAAAAAAAAAAAAGAAATAAGATCCAAAATGTACAATACATATTGTGCAAGTGAAAGGGAAAGAGACTGCTCAAGGAAAGAACTGGGATGGGGAAAGGAGAAAAGAAAGAAGGGAAAAGAATGGTTTGTGCTTACATTGTTTGATCAACGTTTCATGCCTATATCTTGTAATCTGAGCAACTACTTTGAAGATAACAATACACAATATATTGACCATTGTTAATCTCCTATTATCTTGTTTTAAAATTCTGTATCATTGTTTTTATTCTTTAAAAAAAAAGTTACGAACAGAACAAAGTTTGTCAGAGGCAATCCTCCGGAATCCGTGATCTCTTACTCTTTACTAGTCATCAGTTATTCATCATGGGTGGAGCTTGGGCAGAGAAGGCAGCATTAACAGGAACGTTCACCATTTACAGATTTATTTAAATATGAAAGTCTGAAGAAAGTATCATTCTGTACTTCACTCTCCGCTTGCCCCAGTAGTTATTTTTCTATTTTTTTTTTTAACAGACCTCGGGTCAGGTATAGATTCAGACTTCACAAAATGTTTGCAAGCAGCGTTCAATTCTTTGTATTCAAGCGATTCCCTTCATCCGGAAGCTGCTGTTCCTAGAGGGAGCCCGCCCCCTAGTGGTCTCACGCTATCAGACGCACACTCTACACAGCGCTCCTACTTCTGTTGGTGTTGTGCGAAACACATAAAAAAACAAAGAAAATATTGAGCAGTAATTAACAACAACAGCAGCAACAACAAAACAATAGTAGGCTTTAAACTACTATACTGTTTAGTTGTAGGGAAGGTACTATTATTAGATTAGTGGAACAAAGCATTCTTACTGACTCAGATACAGGCTATACTAGATGCAAGCACACTAGATCTTTTAAAACTATGTGCCATCCCCATATCTTTCAAAATGAGACTAAAATTTATAATCTAGGAAAATATGAAATGTCAGACAATAAAATTGCTGTGAAAACCATTAGTACACACCTGTAATTCCAGTATTCTGGGAGGCTGAGGCAGGAGGTTTCCAAATGCAAGCCAAACGTAGGCAACTTAGTGGGAATTTCATCTTAAAATAAAAAAGGGAGGCAAGGTGTGTAGCTTAGGTACTGTAGTGCTGGCTTCAATCTCCAGTG
This sequence comes from Dasyprocta punctata, assembly GCA_004363535.1. Classification (NCBI taxonomy): domain Eukaryota; kingdom Metazoa; phylum Chordata; class Mammalia; order Rodentia; family Dasyproctidae; genus Dasyprocta; species Dasyprocta punctata. The sequence continues at coordinate 4,303 of RJWM01019070.1, read as the reverse complement.
CAAGAAGAGGAGGGCAGAGGAGTAAGGGACAGGGAAGGGGAAGAGAAGGGAGGAAAAGCAGTATCACATACCACTACATCCCCAGGCTTAAAAACCTACAGGTAGATAAAACTCTTTCCTTTCTTTCTTGAAAGAATTTGTGATTGATGGGGAGCTCTTGAGTATGTGTCTTATAATCATAAACCATATTTTTCTTTATGTACAACTAATAGGCAACAGCAGAAATGATTTTTAAAAACCCTACAAAAACCCAAACAAAGCCAAGAGCAAAGTGTGATGTAATCTCAGCTACTTACTATTAAAATGACACAGGAAGCCACAAAATTTATCACAGCTGTATCATGTAATACCCAGTGTTCCCTTCCCAGGCAATTGCTATGTACCAAAGTAAAACTGATCTCTCTCACTGCTTACATGGCCTGCTCGCATGGACTGACGAGGGAGCTCAAATATCTTCAATCATAACGAAGTGTATTAGAAGTATTTCAGTCATGTCACTAGGAATAATTCACATGGAAATGAGTAAAAGAAGAAAAACGAACACTCAATTCATTGCTTTCTAGTCTGTCTTCACTGAAATCACTAGTTCAAGATTTTTTAGTAAGCATCTACCACCCAGGAAAGTGTGTGGGAACTAATGCAAATAGATAAAAGGAAGACATAGTCCCTCTGTTCAAAGAGCTTCGAACTTGTTTCTGAAAATAAATTTCAAGTGCGATCCAAACAGAATTAAGAGACCACCATCTAGCTGGGAGAGTAGGAAAAGGGCTCACAAAGTGGTATCTGAGCTGGCCTTGTATGATGGAGAGGATTTCAACAGGTGGGTAAGAAGGGAAGGGCTCTGGGCAAAGAGATTATCCAGCTTTCAATGGTCATTTTGTCTGAAAAATGACTATCACTGCAGTTTGTTGTGCTCTGAGTACAGGAGAAACAGAGACTGAGGACAGAAAATTGTTCTGGTCTTTAATTTGTCAGCAAAGAAGAACAATGAGGGGCAATGGGCAGGGTAGTAAGCAACATGAACAGAGCTGTGCTTCCAGTGCAGTGAACACAGGAGTTCAGAGCCCACCTCAGACCAGTGATTTATCTCCTTTGGATTTGCACCAAGAATGGGAAAGCCTGCATCAAATTCTCATTCTATTTTTCCTTGTTTGAGGGAGTTACATATATAACTCATACTGGATGTAGCAATTTGCTTTTCTACCACAAGTGCACAAGGGACCCATTTTCTCCATATCTTTTAAAAATTTTTATTAGTACCTGTTTGTAATATGTATATGTATATAATAAATATCGATTCTTTTTTCTCCTCTCCTCCACCCTTCTTTTATTTTGCTAGCATCAGATTCACTTATAAAGTTATCATATATACAGATGAACAACCAAACTAATAGAATAATAACCTAAAATACACAAGACGAGTATACTAAATCAAGGTACACTTTTAGATACATTGTCCATGCTGGATTATGAGGACATTTTTTCCTCTTTTTTCATATTATCTGTTTTTTATTTTGTACAGTACTTTATATATTGAATTTTTCATTTAATGGGAACCATGAAATATTTAAGCATTTGTGACTGATTTACTTCTCTGGGTGCATCCATTTTCTTACAATTGATTCAAGTTTATTCTTTATGGCACAGTAGTACTCCCTTGTGTACAAATACCACATTTTCCTTATTCATTCATCTGTTGATGAGTAGACAGTATATAGGTTGTTTGAAAGATTTAACTATTATGAATTGTGCCACTATAAACACAGGCAAGCATTCATAACTGTGGTATGATGCCTTTGATTCTTTTGGAAAAATACCTAAATGGGGAATAGCTGGGTCAAATGAAATTTCTAGTTTCAGATTTTTGAGGAATTTCTATAGTAGTCAAACTAGTTTACACTTTGGGAATGAAGAAAGAGTTCTTTTTGTCCCACAGTCTCACTTAGTATTTTTAATTGGTTGATTTCTTGATAGTCATCTTATCTGGAGTAAGATGAAATCTCAGTTTTGTTTTAATTTGCATTCTTTAATGGCCAGTGATTTGGAACAGTTTTTCATGTATTTATTGTCCATTTGTAGTTCTTCAGCTGAGAAATACATATCCTTTTTTTTTTTCTTCTTGGCACTGGGGATCAAACTCACAACCTCGCTCCTGCCAGGCAGGTGCTTAAGCCACTGAGCCAAACTTCCAGCCCTAGGTTTTTGAGGCAGGGTCGCACTATGCAGTTCAGGCCGGCCTTGTGCTCACGCTGCAGCCCAAGCCATCCTCAAACTCACAACGCTTCTCCTACCTCAGCCTCCCTAGTGCTGGGATTAAAGGCGTGCGCCACCACGCCCAGTTTATTTTAGATACTCATTTTTTGTTGGGGCTTTACATTTGAGGGATGGTCAATTTTTTTTTCTTTTGAGTTTTAAAATATTTTAAGTATCAGTCCTTTGTGTGAAGAGTAGTTGGCAAAGTTTTTTCCTATTCTGTAGATTGTCTCTTCACTGTTGGTGATTTCCTTTCCTGTGTGGAAGGTTTTAAATTTGATGTGATCCCATTTGTTGATTCTTGGTATTATTTCTTGTGCAACCAGTGTTTTGTTCAGAAAGTGTTTTGCCTGCACTGATATCTTCAAGTGTTTTACTTATTTTTGTCTTTCAGCGGATTAAGTGCTTCTGTATTAATATTTAGATTTTTGACCTGTTTTGATTTCAGTTTGTCTATGGTGATACATACGGGTCTAGGTTCAATCCTCAGCATGTGGATAGCCAGTTTTCCAGCACCACTTGTTAAAGAGGCCCGTCTTTCCTTCAGCCAAAGAATTTGGCATTTTTGTCAAAGATAATGTAGCTAAATGTGTCTGGAGTTGTTTCTTCATCTTCTAGTCTGTTCCATGTGTTCACAAATCAACATTTTGTTAATACCATGAAGTTTTTAATCACTGTACCTTTGTAGTGTAATTTCAAATGGGGAATTATGGTGCCCCCCGTGTTACCATTGTTACCCAGAATTGCTTTATGCTGGGCAGGCACTTGTGCCAATGAGCTATATCCCCGGCAAGAATTGCTTTTGCTACTCTAGGCCTCTTCTGGTTCCACATGAATTTTAGTATTGTCTTCAGTTCTGCAAAGAATACTATTAGTATTTTGATTGGGATTGCATTAAATCTATATAAAAGTTTTAGAAATATGGCCACTTTGACTACATTAGTTTGGCTTATCCAGGAGCAGGATATTTTTCCATTATCTGATAACCTCTTCAATTTGTTTTTCAGAGTACTGTAGTTTTTATTGTAGAGGTATGTTACTTCCTTGGTTAATTCCTAAGTATGCTGTTTTTCTTAATGCTACTGTGAAAGTATTGTTTTTCCAATTTCTTTTTTAGGTGAGTTTGTTATTGGTGTATAGGAACACTGTGGTTTTTGAGTGTTGTCTTTTTATCTTGCTACACTACTGAATTAGGCAATTAGTTCTAGATGTCTTTGGGTGGAGTTTTTGGGGTCTTCTATACAGAGGATCATGTCATTGGCAAATAATACTTAACTTCTTCCTTTCCTACCTATATCCCATTTATTTTTTTTTCTGTTGTCTAATTGCTTTAGATAATATTCCAAGAGCTGTATTGAACAGAAGTGGTGATAGTAGACAACCTTGTTTTATTCGTGGTTTTATTATTTTTTTATTCCTGACTTTAAAGCGAAAACTTTCAGCTTCTCTCCATTTAATATAGTGCTGGTCATTGGGTTGTCATAGATGGTTTTTACCATATTGAAATAAAGTCCTTTTATTCCTATTTTCTTCAGATTCTTTTTTATTATGAGCGAATGTTGGATTTTGTCAAATGCTTTTTCTGTGTCTATTGAGATAGTCATATGATTTTTATCCTTGATTCTTGTTATGATTTGTGTCTAGATGTTTCCTCAAAGCCTCATGTAGTCATGGGGGACAGGTTTTTCTGAGGTGGCTGAGTCTAGAGTTTGTGATTAGTTCATTCTCTAGTGCTGGGATTGGGGGTGTGAGTGCTACACCTGCCCTAGGGCAGGTAACCTCAATACAATATAAGGGAGAAATAGAGGCTTGCTCCTCCCCTTTCACTTTTGTTGATTTTGGTGTCTTCTGCCAGTATGAACTATTGACCCTCTGTCATGTGCCACCCTGCCATGTGCCACCATGTGATTATGGACTGAAACCTCCACAAAGTATGAGCTAAATAAACCTTTCCTTCTTTAATTTTGGGCATCAAGTATTTTGTCGCTGGAATGAGAGAAAGGTAACTAAGACACTTCTGCTTATGTGGTGTATTACATTTATTGATTTG
>RJWM01019069.1:0-39741 GCA_004363535.1 Dasyprocta punctata | reverse complement strand
GCAGATTCTTTGCTTTTTTTTTTTTTTTTTTTTTGAGACAGGGTCTCACTGTGTAGTTCAGGCTGGCCTTGAACTCACTATGTAGTGCAGGTTGGCCTGGAACGTGTGGTGATCCTCCTGCTTCAGCCTCCCAAATACTGGGATAACAGGCGTGCACCACCATGCCCAGATTTTTTGCATTTTGAAATCATGAACATGTATTATTTTTAAACGAGAGACCTTTTTTTAGTTAAAAAAAAAAGCATCTGTAACTGTCTACCTCTGCGAACTATTTGTGAAAGTTGTTAGAATCAAAACAGAGCCACTTTTTTTTTTTTTTTTTTTTGGTACCGGGGATCAAACTCGCAACCTTGCGTTTGCCAGGCAAACACTTGAAACACTGAGCTAAAGCCCCGGCAACAGTTCTACTTTTGTAAAGCAGTCGCCAAACATAAATAAAAGAAGCGGGAGGACTCGAAAGAAGGGACTTCGTGGTTATGCCAGATGACAAGAAGAGCCACAAAAGAGGCCGCAGCCACAGCCCTGGGAGAAGGACGCCACAGGGGCCTGGGGGTCTCAACGCCGCTTCTCTCGGGGTCCCCCCGCTCACTACCCCCGTGCCTGGCTCCTCCCTGCGCTGATTTAAAAACTGTGACTCCGCGCCCAGCAGCAGAACCGGTAGAGGCACCCGGGGAAAACCAGCGACTGCTGGCATTTCCTGCTTAGTACCTCGGACCCCCGGGAGGGGGCGCCACTGTGCCTCGCGTTCCCCTCGGCACCATGAGGGTGCCCCCGGGGACGACAGGAGGACAGCGCCTGGCAGGACACAGTGGGCCCCACATCGGATGAGCAGAGAGGGGCTCAGAGGGTATTTTTTTTTTGGCACGGAGGAAGGTTGAAGCTGGCGCCTTTGCCCTGAGCGGCACCTGCAGCCCTTTCCTTTTTTTTTTTTTTTTTTTTTTTTTTGGGTTTGAGACAGAGTCTCACTCACTAAGTTGCCCAGGCTGGGCTCAAACTTGTGGTCCTCCTGCCTCAGCCTCCCAGCCAGCCGGGGTTACAGGATCTCAGGATCACGGCCCTCCGAGTCTCCTTGTGCTCATCCCGGCGGCCTGAGTCCCTCATGCGGAGGACTGTGCCCCAGCAGTGGATGCCAGCCAGAAGCCATCGTGCGCTCCCTGCCCCGCCCTGCCAGGAGCCCTGGGCCGCCCGCCCACCCTGTGCCCTGGGCCCTCAGTCCTGGGCCTCCGGAGCTGGGCTCCGTGACCATCCCCCCGGGGCCTGGCGGCTGGGCTGTGCTCCGGCAGTGCAGGTCCCGTGCCACGTGTGTCGGGCCTGGCGCTGTGCACCCCACCACCATCCACTTGGGACCCCAGTGACAGGAGTGTATTCTCCAGCAGTTCTGGAGGCCAGAGCCCCAAGTCAGTGTGACTGGGCCAGGGTGCAGGCGTGGGGGCCTCTCCCCGGGGTCGGGGCGGAAATCAGTGGCCTGCGTCTCCCAGCCTCTCTAGAGACGCCACTCCAACGGCTCTCTCTGTGGTCACCCGGGCTTCCTCTCTGTGTTCAGTCTGCCTGACACTGGTGACGGTGGGATGGCCCAGCCCAAGAGCCTTCACTTAGTTATTTCCTCAAAGATGACCCCGTGCCAGGCCGGGCCACACGCCCACCAGGGATGGGGACGGGACATCTTTCAGGAGCGGCCGTTTCGGCCAGTTGTGATCTCCTTTCCCCGGACACTCACATCGAGGGCTGAGAAGTCAAGGTGCTCGCTCTCCAGTGCGCCTCCCGGGGTCCCTGGTTCTGGGGGAGACACAAAGGACTTCAGTGAGACAAGAGATTGCCCCACAGCACCCCTCTGGCCACAGCCGCCCCCTGGGGGGTCCCTGCTGCCAGTTAGGCTCCAGCCCTGGCAAACACCTCACAAGCCACCTCTAACACCTGGCTGGGTGCAGTCTGAGGATGAGGCAGGAACAAGACAAAATGGGAGCAGGTCATTTATCTGGGCGGCAGGCCGTGCGTGATACTTGGTTCTATTTTATTTATTTATTTTAGAAATTTATTTTGTTTATTTTTGTTTATTTATTTACTTATTTTTGGTACTGGGGATCAAACTCACAACTCCGCACTGGCCAGGCAGGCGCTTACACTACTGAGTTAAATCCCCTATTTTATTTTATTTTATATTTTATTTTTAAGTCTATTCTGATGATCATGATCATATGTTTACATAGGAAACATGAAAAAATTACCAGGTCTTAAATGAGGCAGTAATACATTTTAATTGTTTAAAAACCATGCTGCCTTTCCTTGTAACATGCCAGGATTTTTTTTTTTTTTTGTACCAGGGATCAAACTCACGACCTCACACTTGCCAGGCAGGCGCTCCTGCCACTGAACTGTGTCCCCAGCCCCTACCATGCCAGCTGTTGACACAATGACAGTTCACACATAGAACAAGGAGGGGCCGCAGGGCCTTGGCGCGAATGAACTAAGCGGGATAAGGGTTCTGTGCCCAGCTCCGAAGCCGGCCCGTTGGGCAGGCGTGGGCAGGGGGTGACCGCTGCTCACCGGGAGGCTGGGATCCAGCTGCCGTCCAACCCAGCGCCCATCCCCGGCCACTGCAGAGGAGGCGCGAGGTCTCAGGTACGCTCTGTGACAATGACAGACGCCCGGAGACCGACTGCTGGGGCCTGGGCTGTGGCTGACTCGTTTGCTGGACCAGTTCCCAGATGCTGCTGGGTGGAAACCCAGAAGGTACAACGGACCAGGATGCAGCGCCGCTGGACTGACTTGGCCCTTCCGTTGTCTTTGTTAATAAAACTTTACTGGCCCACAGCCACGCCCCTTTGTTTGCACGGCGTCTGTGGCCACTCTGACTGGCGTGCCCTGGGCGGTGCCATTGGGTGCGGGCTGGTGAGTGTCGCAGGGGCCCAGGGCTGGGCACAACCAGGGTGTCCAGCTAGCTGCATCCGCAGCAGTGGCTGCCCAGAGTGTGAGAAACGCAGATGCCCCGGCCCGGACCGGCAGCAGTTGGGAGACTGAGATGTGCTCAGTGGAGAAGCAGCTGCCTGGAACAGCGGGATCCCTTCCCTTGCCCCACCTGCCCAAGAATGCCCACCCGGCCCGGCAGGAGCTGTCCTCAGCCCTGGCTCTCAGCCCCGGCCACTGGAGGGAGCTGGCCGCCACCCCACTCCTCAGGTTCAGGGTGGGGCTGAATCCCGCCCCAAAGGAAGCCCAGTGTCCCGCTTGGGCAGTGGGAGGGTCGGTTTTCGATCAAATGCTGGACCCAAGTGGACGCTGAGCAGCCGGCTCACACGGAGGCCGGACCCGCCCCACTCACCGCACGGAGCTGCGTGGGCCGCCCGCCTCCGCAGGAAGGCCTGGTAGGCCTCGGAGCTCTGGTAGGCCTGCAGCTCTCGGAGGTAGCGCTGCTTGTCCTCATCGGCCTGGTAAATGTACCTCTGGAAGAAGCGGACAGAGACTCTGAGGCCTGCCCGATCTGGGGCCGGGGTCCCCTCGTCCAACCAGCCAGGGGCTCTTTAGGATGTTTCCACAAGCAATGCTCGGCCTCCGCTTGCACGCCTCCAGGGACAGGCGTCTCACCACCTCCCAGCACATTCATTCCTTATTTCAAAGACTCATAGATATGAGAAACTCTCCCTTCCATTTTGCTGGGCGTGGCCTGAGGACCGCAGGGAAGACAGCACTGTCATTTCCTCCTTTGAGGACGCTAGACTGGTTTTAAATTAGTTTTCTTCCGGTACTGGGAGTTGAACCCAGGGCCTTCATGCTCAGATACATCCCCAGCCCTTTTTATTTATCTTTATTTTGAGTCAGGTTCTCCCTGTGTCACTATGTCACCCAGGCTGGGCTCCAACCTGCAACCCTCAGCCTCCCAGAGTGCGGGGTTGCAGGAGTGTGTTACCACTTCCGGCTAACGACACTGGACTTCTATGGGATTCTCATTCGTGCAAGCTTGAGCACTCTACTCCACGCAGGGCCCTGGGGTGGGCCCCGTGACACAGAGATGAATCAGACTGAGCCCCAAGCCCGGGACACTCCCCAAGCTGTCCCATCTTCTGTCCCCCTCCACTGCCTCGCCTGGCCAAATCCAACTCATCTCTCCATACCCGCCACAGAACAGCCACACCCCAGAGAGGCCTCTGTGACGGCCCCAGCCGAGCTGGTTACCTCCGGGAGGCCCCAGCCCCCGGTCCCCTGCCCTGGACTGCATGGGTCACACAGGGACTGGGGGCTGAAGCCAGCCTGTGGCTGCCCAGTTGCCCAGAGGACGACCCAGGCTGCTGTGTGGGACACTGGTGGGTGGCCGTCAGTAGACTGAGGGACAGCCAAGGTCCCCCCTAAGAATGCTGGTGGGCTGAGTGAGGTGTGCAGCAATGCTTTGTGCAGCGGGTATTTTGATGCTAATGATCACATTACCAAGTGTAGCTTTCAACAAAGCACGGATGGGCTGAGCTGGTCCTGGCCACCTGGGCTGCTGACACTTCCTAGGCAGCCTCTTTCCTCGGGCTCCTGGGCCCTCCTGGCACCGTCCTCTGTCCCACACCTGCAGGGACATGTGCCGGCCAAGTGGACAGCTGACGGTGGTGTCGGGCAGAGCCCCCCAAGCCCGGCTCTGGGGCAGAGGAGCAAGGACTTCTGAAATGGTGACGGCAGCTCTAGACCCTGCACCTCGGCTGGGAGGCTCTGGGCCTCGCTCCCTGACAGCTACCCCGTGCTTGGAGGCGCCTTGTGAATCTGCAAAGCCAGCTCATCTGTCTCTGCCCGTGGGTCTGGAAATGCTAGTGGCTTAGGTCACAGAGGCAGCCGGACTAACGGTCCTCACCTGGCTCCCACCACGGTAGCCTGGTTTGATGTGTTCCACATTTAGTGTGTGTGTGTGTGTGTGTGTGTGTGTGTGTGTGTCTGTGCATGCGTGTGCATATGATCCCGTAAAAGTGCACGTGTGTCCCTGTGCATGTGTGTACAGGTAGTTTCATGTGCTGACCCCTCTCCCACAATGAGCATTTCTGTACTAGTTAATGTAAACCGTGAGTTTATGACCAAAACAAGCTGGAACTGCAGAAATGCAAAGAAGCTCATCTCAGGGCTCTGCGTCTGACTCAAAGGACGGGGCTGAGAGGAGGGAGCTGGACGGGGGCAGCGCAGGCTCTGGGATCGGACATCCTGGCAAGGGGTCCGGGAGGCTTCTGGGGGGAGGTGACACTGGACCAGGCAGGGCTTGATCTGCAGCGGCACTGGCAGTGAGGGAGGGGCGGCAGAGGTGACGTGGAGGGCTGATGTGTTTCGTGATAAAGGGTTTTGCATCCCCTAAGTCGGTGTTTGCTCCCCATGGCCCCCAGCACATATTCCCGGGGGAACCAGGTCATGCCTTACCACCCCTCCTCGCTCACAGTCACACTCTTGTGCCACAGTGCACGGGGCTCTGCCTCCCCACCCTGTGACACTCTGGGACATCATCGTGCTGCATCTTCTCGCTCCTGGCTGTGTCCCCAGCATCTGGAGCAGTGCCAGGCACACAGCAAACACCCACGAATATTTTCTTTAAGTGAACAAAACTGTATCGAGCATGTGCCTGAAGGTTTTGCTCTGTTCCAGAGCCTCCTACGCTGATTAGACAACTCACCCGCATTCCGGGCATGCCTGAGCCGGTTTAGGAGATGCTACAAAAGCAACGGGGAACTGGGTGCTGTGGTGCACAGCTGTAATCCCAGCACTGTGAGAGGCTGAGACAGGAGGATTCCAAGTCTGAGCTCAGCCTGGACAACTCAGTGACTTAGCAAGACCCCATCTCAATATAACAATATGTGCTGGGGATGCAGCTCTATGTGGAGGCCCTGGGTTCAGTTCCCAGTACTTTAAAAAAATTAGTAAATAAAAAGCAAGGAAAACCAGTCATTGCTTAAAGGGGTAGGTGAGGGGTCCTTGCGTCTACAGTCTAGAAAGACCCCCACCCTCAGGCTGGACAGAGGGACTAGGAGCGGTTGCCCCGCTTGAGGCTGCACCTGCCAGGCCCCTGCAGACAGGGACCCTCTGCACCCTGGGGAGAAAAGGACTCACTTGCTTTCTCTCCTGAGGCAGCTGTGCCCACTGTGTGGCCAGCAGTTTCGTGATTTCCGTAAAAGGCAGGTCGGGGTGTTTGGCCCGCAGCTGGCTTCTCTGCTCGTTTAGGAAAATCACATACCTGTGCAGGAAGAAGATGTACCATGGCTGGGCGGCTGCTGGGAGGGCTGAGCGGGTCTGGACACTGGGTCCACTGTCTGGTTTGCCCATGTCTCCAATCTGACCAGCACCAGGGAGGTCAGATCTGGGAGGACAGCACTCATCCGGCTGCCCCACCCAGAGCCTGGTCAAGGGCCCAGGAGGGGCTGCAGGGGACGCGAGGTGTGCACAGACAGCGCGGCCTGGGGTGACGGGACAGGTTCAGAGCCTGTGCTGCCTTCTACAGGAAAGTCGCTTAGTCCACCCAAGCCTCAGTTTCCCCCTCTGTAACATGGACACGATGCCACCTGCTTGCAGCCTAGCGCTCCAGGTGCTGGCCTCCCACCCTCGTGAGCAAGGAGAGAGAAAGAGAGAGAGAGAGAGAGAGAGAGAGAGAGAGAGAGAGAGAGGCAGGGGCCACACCAGTGTCAGACCGGAAGGCTCATCCCCGGGTGTCACAGGAACCCAGGAAGCCCCTTTGCACTGAGGCAAAGAGGAAATGCACGGGCTTCCAGAGCAGGAAAGGGACTCTCAGAGCAGTGACAGCAGCTGGCCAGAGCCTCACTGCTGCAGCACAAGATGCGGAGGATGAGGAGTGGGCAAGGCACAAGGTCTCGGGGTGCTGGGAAGGGGATGGGGCCTTGCTGAAGGTCAATAAGCTTGCCACGGCCCTGTGGCCCCTGTGCTGTGACCCTGGAGTGGAAACCAGTGCCGCTGTTCCTCTCAGTGACCCAGGCCCAGACCCATGGTCCCGAGCTCTCTCACTGACCCAGGTCCAGTCCTTCCGGCACCAGCCCTATCTGCGGCCATATCAACATCAGCCCACCCGCGCTCTGTGCCATGGGAGGCCCCTCCAGATCAGGGGTCCTAAAGAAACAGGTATGCTGAGAGGGGTTCCACCCAGGCCACACAGTGAGCGCTAGCTCTGACCTACTCTTTGGTCAGCACCCTCTTCGCACACCTTACCCCGTTGTGGGTGCTCGGGGCACAGACATGTCCCTGGCGGCCTTCCTCTTCTTGCCTTTGGGCCACCCTCCTTTCCGTTTCTGAAACAGATCCACAGAAAAAGACCTCGAGATCGTCATCAGCACTTGGCACGTCCTCACTATCACCTAATACAACGACAACTGAGTGACAGGGTCCTCTGCACACAGGTGGCCTCCAATCTCTCTGCAGGAGTGAGCATCCTCCTAGAGGGGAAACTGAGGCACAGATAGAGAGAGAGATGAGATGCCTCCCCAGCATCACCCAGCAGGCATGGGAGTCAGGACTTTCCTTCCTGTCCAAGCAGCACAATGGTCACCAGGCACAATCAAGAAAGTGACCACGGTGTAAGTCACTAGGTTCACAATGGGATGGGACCCACCCTCGGCACAGGGGCACAGGGGACAGGGAGTCCACGGCTGAGCTTGGGTGACACTCACCTAGGGTCTCTGTATCAGCCCTGCCACTCATCTGCAGTGGGGCATTCAGCAAATTAGTAATAGCTCCGTGCCTCAGTTTCCCCATCTGCACAGCAAAGGTCACGCTGTCCCTACCTCATGGGGTGCAGTGAGGGTGAACTGTGGTATTAGTCACACAGTCCTGAGATCAGAGAGGGGAACCAGTAAGTGCTCAGTAAGTGCAGGCTGTCACAGCTACGCAGGACCCTCTCCCAGCAAGGCCAATGGGCAGGCAGAAAACCAGGTCCCAGCCCCCACTCGTCCAGCCAGGTGACAGAACCCTCACTACAGTGGGGACTCCGTGTCGTGCTCCGGGCCCACAGGCTGAATGAGCACCGGCCCAGCTTTTGGCTTCCATCCAACAGAGGAGGCCCGTGCTACACAAATAACTGCACCCCTTCACTCACCGCAGGGGTCAGGGCTACGGGGGTGCCGGGCTGAGCCCTCTGTTCTCAGGGCCCAGCTTAGATCTCCCTAAACCAAGTACCCACTGCACCCCAAATGGTGGAGAATCATCAAACTGTGGCTTAAAAATCTCTGTCCCCATGGAAAGTTTCAGCTCCTGGATTTCTGAGCTCGCCCCAGCCACACCCACCTCGGCCTTGCCCAGGCAGCAAACACACAGCGAGCCACTGCCAGGCCGGATGTGCCAGAAGCGGACGGACAGAGGTGGCCAGGCCACGCTGGTCTGGGCGGCACGGGGCATTTGGGCTCAGGAGCAGCAGGGCAGAGCTCGGGCCAGGCAGCGGCACAGAGCCAGGTGGTGACCACGCGTGTGAAGGAGATAAGGCCGGAGAGGGCGCCAGGCTCCGGGCGCAAGGAAGGCACTCAGTGGGAGCCCCGGTCACCGGCTCCAAAGCAAAGCCAATGCTGAGCTGCAGTGCTGACAAGCAAGGCTGCGCGGAACGACCTTCAGCACCATGGACAGCCCCGGCCACGGCTGGCCCTGGTCTCCTCCAGTGACTAAGGTCACCTTCTCTATGTGTGTGGTCACTTCAGGCCTTAGCACACGCACGTTCTGGACCTGACCCTCCCATTCCCCATGTCACGGGAAGTCACTTTGATGATGTGAAGTGGCCCTGACAGGCAGACCCAGAGCCCACGCAGCACAGTCATGGCTTCCATTAGACCTGGTGCCTCCACCGACTGCCTGGGCTCAGGTGGCACCCGGGCCAGGTCACCACTGCCCCAGATCATGTGGCCACCTCGTCCTCTCCCTGCTCGGCTCCTCTGATGCAGCACGCAGAAGCCCTCGGGCTGTGTGGCTGGCAGGAGCATTTTAACACCTCCTACAGCAGTTCTCCATATCCTGCTACCCGCGGTCAGAAATCGAAACGAACATGCTTAGCACTGCACGGCCAGCCCGGGCCCTTTGTTTCAGCCTCTTTACTAAATAAAGTCCTTCCTGAGTGTTTTCTGAGTTTCCCCAGAAGCCTCAGTGACTGAGACAAAGGCTCTGGGGGGGCTGCAGGGGTCTTTTCCTGAGAAGCTTTTGTTCTTGCTGAATGTCTCATGCGGGGTTTTATAACAGTGCCTCTGCCCTGAATCCAGCCAGGCAGATGTGGGGCTCAGCGTTAGAGCGGGGTGTCGCCACATGGTCAGCACTGCCACGCGCTTCCACATCCGCTGGGAAAGAAAGGGCGAGAGAGGACACGCCAAGCAGGAGAGATGGGCTTTTAATAAGAGTGGAGCCTGCGGCTCAAGGAGGAAAAATCCGCTCCACCAGCGGGGACCCGTGACACACTCCTCACAGCTCACGGTGCATTTAGGGTATCGGGGCTTTGTTTCACAAAGAAAACCTCCTTTGGAAGGCAGCAGGGCTGGCGTGAGGGCACAGTTCGGCCCCAGGCTGGCCACAGGTGACCGTCAGCCCCTTTATCTCTGTGACTCCCAACAGAGAAATGACAAAAGGCAGTGGTGGGTCAGGAGCTGGCACCTGCAAAGGGCCGGGCTGGGAAGGAGCAGTACTGCAGCAGGGAGCAAGTGACGGGGTCCACAGGCGCCAGAGCCAGGCTCAAGGGCAGAAGTCTGTGCAGTGCAGAGCATCACCGCTGGGGACCCAGACCCCAGCCCGTGATCTCTGCAGGTTTTACCAAGTTCCTTAGCAACGTCCAGCCCTGCTATTTCCAGTCCAGGGTGTATGGTCCTCCCCCGCGTATCGGAATGGTGAAGGTGTTTTGTTTGTTTTGCAGCACTAGAGATGGAACCCGACACATTCACTGAGCTAAATCCTAAGTCTTCTTTGTATTTTAATTTTGAGATAGGTTCTCTCTAAATTGCTAAATTCCCCAGGCTGAGATCCAACTTGCAATCCTCCTGCCTCAGCTTCCCAGAAAGCTGGGATTCCAGGCCTCTGCGGGAACAGTGAAGATGTATGTTACAAGCTGACACCCCTCACTGTCCCAGGCACTGGGAGAACTGCTAAAGGCTGGGTTCTGCCTTTAGATATCATGGCCCTGACTTGAGTTAGGATTCAGGTTCATTTATTTCTGAAAGAAGCTGACACGGCTTTGGGCTGAACTCCGTCTTCCGAAATTCACACGTGGAAGCCCTAGTCCCAGTGATCGCACGGTATCTGGGGTCTTTGAGAGGTAGTTAAAGGTAAAGGACGTCCTAAGGGGAGGGCCCTAACCCTGTCCCTAGGGCCGTGGCCTTCTAAGATCCCTGTCTCTGCCTCTTCTCTCTCCACACTGTGTGAAAACAGAGAGAAGGCAGCTAGCTGTCCACAAGCCAGGACGAGGCCCTCCCCAGGACCGACCGTGCTGGTGCCTGTCGCCCCCCCAAGCCTCAGCACTGCTTCCTGGTCACTTCCCAGCCTCCTCAGCGGCTGCCTTCCCAGCCCCAGGGCCAGGGCCGGGGGCCAGGCTGGAGAGAGCCTCCCTCACCCCGAACCCTCATCACCACCTGCCCGTTTGCCGTGCTCAGGCCCCGGCGCCAGCCTCTTGGCTGCTCCTGTGTGGACCTAGGTGGGTCCCTTTAGCTCTCTGGCTCCGCACTGTATCCCTGGTGGAAAGCAGAGGTGACGACACCGATTCCCAGGCGAGAGGGTCAGAAGAGATCACACACAGGAAATGTGACCTCATGCCAGCTGGTCTCATGCAAAGCGGTGCGGCCCGAGCCCCTGGGTGCCACACTTGCCTTGGGCTCCTCTGAGTCCTGCTCCTTTGGGTCCCCCGGGCCAGCCAGTGTGTTGTGCTGGGCAGGCAGAGACGCCAGGTCACGGCTGAGGGTCTGGATGACGGAGCTCCCGCGGGACGCGTCAGCCCGGCTGCTGGGAGGTGGGAAGAGGGGCTCTGCGGGCAATGAAACAGCAGGGAATGGCCCCGTGAGGTGGGTGATGTGGGGTCCCCACCACCCCGGAGTCTGTGAGCATGGGTGCAGGGCTGGGTGGCACCTGCATGTTGGATGCTCACACAGGACACAGCCTTCACCAGGCAAAGCGTCATGGGTAAAGTGTGGGCTCTGGGCCCTGAACCCCCAGCTTCACAAATCAGCCGCACATCATCAGCGACCTTGGTTTCCTCTTTGGTAAAACAGGGCACATTCCAGACCTCCTTCCCCCCAGGGCTCCAGCAAGGCCCGTGCATGCCGCATGCATTTGCGGAGTGGCTGCCGTGTGCTAGGCCTGGTGACGTCAGTGCGCAGAGCAAACACCCCGGGCCCCACGTTTACATTCTGGGGCCAGGAGGGATTCAATAAAAACAGACTCCACCGGGCAGCGTGGATTCGGTAAATGTTAGCTGTTATTCCAGAGGCATTTCCGATGGGCGAGGTTGCGGCTCTCTGTCACTTGAAATGTCAAGAGTTGACTGTGCTCAGGTTCCCCCAAGCCCAGGAAGGACGCGGGTGGGGAGGATGATCTCACCTTACACAGGGGAGGAGGGAGATGGCAAGAGGACGGCAGTGTGGCTCAGGCCCACCAGCTGCCCGTGACTTATCTGCTTTATCACAAACACACACACACACACACACACACACACACACCCCTGTACATGTATGCACATGTGTAGATGGGGATATCAAGTTGCAGGGAAGCAGGACCAGTTTGCACAGGGGTTTGTAACCCCGAAGGGCCTGGCTGGCTCACTCCCTGCTCCAGGTTGGACTGTGTCACCCCACCTTCCTCCCAGGGATCCTGTTGTGGGGCCCACAGGTCAGGGCTCCACCATCTCCTTCTCTGCCTCATCATCCTCGGACCAAGCCCCAGTGCCCCAGGCCGGCATCCAGGCTCTGGGGAGCTGGGCTTCTTCCAACCCACACGCCCCACTCCAGAAGGGGGGTGATTAGAACAGACACTGGTCACACTCTGTCCACACCTCATCCTAGTCCATCTCCACCCCGACTCTTATCACTATGGAAACATACATAATCATTCTGCAGAGGCCGGTGACTTCCCCAGTGCCCACGGCAGGGCAGGGCCAGAGGGGACCCTGCACTGTGAGCCAGGAGGTAGCTAGGGAAACAGCTGGGAAAGAAGGGAAGCTGGGCCTGCCTCAGAGCCTCTTTCTGGGTGAAAGCTAAGGCATCAGGTAACCAAGGAAACTGCTGGGAAAGAAGAGAGGGCTGCCCTGAGCCTCATTCTGGGGCTGGACTCGCCTTCCAAGTCAGACGTTAGCCCTGGCCCAGGATGCCAGTTTCACAATCTGGGAAAGGTGGCCGGCTAACTCAGGGCACATGCGGTGTGCGTGGGCACCGCCCAGGGGTCCCCTGAGACCCTTGAGGACCCCGACCCTAATCACCATGCCATTGGCTGTGCACATCTGACCCTGGGCCTTTGGATGCCGTGATGATTCTGACAAGGACCATAAAAGGTCAAAGCACCTCCTGACAGAGGCTGGGTCAATACCAAGCGTGAGCTCCCAGAGCAGAGCGATGGTGACTGCTTCGCCTGGTACTCTTGTTTTCATTGTGGGTAAATGGAGGCTCAGGGATGCTGGATCACTCACCCGAGACCACCCCAGAAGAGAGGTGTCTGCCCAGGGGCCCAGGCCACCAGACCACTGGACGGTGCAGTGGTCACACCATGACTCCCGCAGTCCTGATATGGAGCTTCTACCAGCTATGTCCTCTGTCCGTGCCTCAGTTTCCTCGCCGGTGAGATGAGGCTGCTAAGAGGAGGTCACTGAGGACTCACAAGCTTATTGCAAGGCCTGGCCCCAGGGGTGCTCTAGCACTGAGCTGCACCCACAACCCTTTTTACATTCTGAGACAGGGTCTCACTAAGTTGTCCTGGTGGGCCTGGAACTTGGATCCTCCTGCCTCAGCCTCCTGAGTACCTAGGATAAACATGAATACCAATGCACGGAACTGCTGTGGCTCCATCCGGGGACAGGAGAAAACTGCCTGTGAGCCAAACCTTGGGCCAAGGCCTCTTGCTCTCTCACGGTAGCCACAAGCAAATTACAGGATTCTAATCATCCTCCTCCAGCGCGGGCACCGGGGTTTCTGCACAAGGAACCTCTGGACAGAAGACCAGCCCCATTCCAACATCTGCACCGCCTGCTCCAGGCCGACGCCTTCCACCGCAGGGGTTCAAAGCCTGTTTGCGCCACTCTTGGGGATGGGGGTGGGGTCAAGTGAATAAACATCTCGGGTCCCCGCTGGGATTGGGGCAGTGGTGCTGCGCGGGACAGGTGAGCACTGGGGTCACCGTGTCGCGTCTCCGGGGCGCGCACCAGGCACCTGAGCCCAGCCACGCACGCGCCAACCCCACGGCGGGACGCAGGCCCGAGTCAGTGCCAGGGCCTGGGACCCCTCCATCCCCGGGAGTGCGCACCCCGCCAAGCGACCCCGGGCCGGGACCCCCCAAACCCCTTAGCCGGGTGCGCGACAGGGGGCGGGGACGCAAGTCCAGCCACTGACCCGCAGCCTGGCCGCCGTCCCGCTGCATGGCGCCCGCCCGCCGGCCACCGCTCCGCCCGGGACTATGGGCGGGACCCGCCTGCCGGGAGCTGAAGCCAGCTGCGGTCCCGGGGCTCGGGCTCCCGCTGCTCCGGACGGGGTCGCGGGCGCCTGGCGGGGTGTGGGCCGCGCTCCGGACTCCGGGCTCCGGGATTTGCGAGTAGCCGGGGCTGGGCGGGGCCGGGAGTGGGCGTGACCAGGAGTGGGCGTGACCGAGCCCCGAAAGCCCCGCCCCGTCCGGCTGCTCCGAGAGTCGGACTCCTCCCCCTGCCGCGCAGTTACATAAGGGGCCAGAGCGCTGGTTGACGAAGGCTTCGCTTGTAAATTATTTACGCATCTTTTTGTATTTTCAGGTCGCACGGGAACATATGCTACATGAGCACTGTGGCGAAATTCGAAGATTCAGAGCAGCTCCTCTCCTAGGATCCTAAGACTGAGCCACCTGTTAACCCTTTGGCATGCTTCCCTTATCTTAAAAGAAATTAAAAATAAAATGTAAATGATAATGAATAAAACATCTATAAATAGCGATGAGCACCACCCGTCTTTCCGCCGCCGCGCACCCAGCACAGGAACTTTCTATCTGTGCAGGTGACCCCAAGGCAGTTCGCACCGTCTCTGCAGCTGGTAAGGTTTGAGCTTGCTGGGGGATGGCACAGCTCCTGAAGCCGGAAGGGCCGACTTCCTCCTTCCGCCTCTGCTGGGCGGCCTTGGGCCGGTTGCTTCGCATCTCTGAGCCTCAGCCTTGCCGTCCGCCGGGTGGGCATAATAAGAATGCGTGTAAGACAGGACGTTTGCGGGACTGAACGAGTTAATACTCCTGCGGCACCCGGGAAGCACTCCACCAAAAGCTTGACTGTTATTCCCGAGGTCTTGGGCAGGTCTCAAGGACAGCAGCACTGATTATGTAATAACACCTTCGGCCACCTCATGCCCAAAGCCCTGACTCTGTTCCCCAGTTTTCTTTTTGGTAACCAACTCGCAAACTCCGCAAATGTCACCGAAGTCCTCCGTTCCCCAGTCGCCTTCTCTGTAGGGTGAAGGTGGTATTTACAGCACCTGCCTCCTGGGGAACTTCGATGATTAAATGAGACCGTTTCCTGAGGCTGCGTCCATGAACCTGCATGTGCGCGGTCCACGCTGCTGTGTGTTTGTTGGCCTACAAGGACTTAAACAGCTGCCTTAAGCGGTAGTCACAAAGCCCAGAGAGGAGGGGCAGGGACGGAGACGGCGGGCAGAGCTCCTCCGACCTCCCCAGGTGGCTCCCCCATCTGTCCACTTAAGTGAAGCAAACGCGATGAGAGCCACTGCCTTACAAAATGAGGAAAAAGCAAGTCCTTGAGAATAGCATAGAACTGTCAGTGAGACTCTTGTTTTCTACATTAGACCCCAGGAAAGCCACTGGGGTGCGCCCCAGGGGGTGTGATATGGGATGGACAGATGAATGAGTGGGACCAGTGATGGCACCAGAATCAAATCCAGAACGTGCCTTAGGTTTGTTTATGGCCAATATTATAGCCCAGCTCTGTGAAAAAAGGGAATGGTAACTTACTGGTCATTTGAAAAAGGGGCAAGGTGGGCTCCGATTTTATTCCAAATACAAAAGCAGATTCTAGGGCAAGGCCTAAATGTAACAAATAACAAACATCTTGCAAGAAGGCTTTGGGGTTCCAGCAGTACAACCGACTGGAACCACCCAGTGGAAACGCCCTCTGAGATTAAAATGTCAAGGTGAGGGTTATTCACAAGGAATTTAAAATCCGATAAACTCAGGAGGAAATCCAAGGAATTACTCAAGGACCACATCTGTTCACAGATCTAGGGACCACCATCCAAGCACAGCGGCCAGCGCAGGAAACCGTGAGTCGGTCAGCCAGCTGCAGCAGGAATTCTTGCTCAGTGGTGCAGCATCTTCCTGGCAAGCTCGAGGTTCTGAGTTTGATTCCTGGTACAAAAAAAAAAAAAATCTTATCTCTGCTGTCTCTGGGTAAAAAAAAAAAAAAAAAAGCCCATAAAAATATGATAGACATAGTTGTTACTAAGCATTTGTAGCTAGGAGACTGTTCCAGTGTGTCTAAGGTCCACATTTATACCCTCCTCTCTCAAGGTCAAGAAAGCTCACTCAGGACACTAAGTAAGTTATAGGTTAGGAGTTCCCCAGGAGGCCCAGAAGCTGCAAATCCAATGCTGTCTGGAGAAAGACATCCTACTCTATCCATGTTTCTCTCTCTTTCTCTCTCTCTTTCTCTCTCTCTCTGTCAATGTAAGCTACAGTCAACAGAAAAACAAGCAATGTGTTTAGATCCTTAAGTACTTCTGCTGGTAGACACATACCTCACAGGGTAAAACTAATCAAATATAAACACATTTTTTTGGGGGGTATTGTGAGACGGGGTCTTACTACATACATACCCCAGGCTGGCCTCAAACTCATGGTGATCCTCCTGCCTCATCCCCCCCAGAGCCCAGCCACAGCGACACGGAAACCAAAGGCAGAGAAAAAAACGTACTCAAGGAACTGAGAGGAAATAAGAAGAACAGAGCTGAGATTTCTACTTCTGCCTATCACAAGAACTGGCCAAACTGCATTTAAACAACTGTTTTCAGATGTTGGGCAGCAGACAGAGCAGAGCGGGTGTAGCTGTGCCGGGGCAGACAAAGCAGTACGCGGTGAGATTTCCTGCGTGCAGGCAAAGAAGGCCGCCTGGGAGCGGAACATTGAAGAACTGTTGGATCCCTGAGCATCTGGAGGACTTGTGGGTTTAGTCACCCAGAGCGGAAAGACCCTGCTGGGTCTCAGCAGTAATCAGTCAAAGTTGAAAGATGAGCCAGGTGTGCCGGTGCACCTCTGTAATACCAGCACTGAGAGAAGCTGAGGCAGGAGGATCTGAGTTCAAGTCCTGCCTGGGCAACTGGTCTCAAATGTAAAAAAAGAAACTAAAAGGAGGCTAAAGGGGGCTGGGGATGTAGTAGAATATCCCTGGGTTTGATCCACAAAACATAAAAAATAAGAAGTGACTCACTTTTTATACATAACCACCTGGCAAGTCCCAGAATAATGCTGCCTGCTGAAACAAGACCAAAAAACATACTAGGGATGTGGGGTGGGTGCTCAGGAGGAGAAAGAGGAAGTGAGGGGCCAGAGGAAGCTTTCGGGGCTAACGGACCTGCTCACTGTCACAGCTGGGGGGACAGTTGTGCAGGTGTGGACACATGCAAAAATGTATCTGTGTTTTATGGGTGCAATTGCTTTCTTGTTCCCTGTAACCAGCACACGGGCTGTCTGATTGTGTCTGGTGATCATGGACCTAGCCTCATAACCGAGGAGCTCCCTGCCAGCTAATCACAAGGACTGCCGGGCTGTTCCATTGCGCCTTCTGCCTCCTGCTTACGCAGCATATAACAGCCCCAGAGCACCAGAGATTGGGGTCTGATATTTTGGGAATGATCCTGATCTATTTTACATCTATTGATGTAAAAGAAAGCTTCCTCCACATCCTGGGTGTCATTTCGGTGTTTCTGTTTGCCATAGCAATTCTGTGCCAGCTGTACCTCAATGCAATCATTACAAAAAGAAAAATCTACTGGGCAAGTTTCAGTTTTCTGGGGGTGTGTGTGTCTCTGTATGTATCTGTGTGTCTCTCTGTGATATATTCTTGAATTTAAAAAAATTTAAAAGTAAAATAGTTGACAATGGCACAAAGAAAGGATGGAGGAAAATGAAGTAGGAGCTGGTAACATTCTCTCAGTACATAAAAAATGCTGAGTTTCATTTGATTTAGACTGTGGTAAACTGAAGATGCTTAATATAAGTCCTAGGCCAACTGGTTAAAAATAATAAAGAGGAATAGCTAATAAGCTAAGAGACTCTTACTATGCGTATATCAACATTTAATCCAAAAGAAGGGAAGGAAAGCAGATGAAGGAGCAAAAAGCAGGTGGAAAAATAAAAAACAAACACTGAGATGGTAGACTCCGAGTTGACCATCTTAATAATTCCATTCCATGAGGCTGACCTTCAGACTGGACAGACGTGCCCATCTAAGCATGTGCTGCTGGCCTGAACTCCTCACCAGCATGAAGTGGGGTGAGCTGAAAGCGAACAGTGGGAAAAAGCGGAACACGCAAAAGCTGAGGCTGAGGGATTTTATAAACTCTGTAAACATCAGACAAGCCAAACTCCACCGCAAGGGACATTACCTGCTTCATGATGAGAAAGGATCAATTCGTCAAGATGTGAGAATAATCATCTTGCATGTCTGTAATAACAAAGCTTCAAAAACATGAATTAAACATGAAAGACTGAAAGGAGGAACAGACAGTTTCACCATCACAGGGGCATGCTTTCCAATAACACTGTCCCAGTAACTGCTAGAAACAGTAGACAAACTGTAGACTTACAAGATCTGCCCACCTCCACCGCTGACTTTACCTAATCGATATTTATAGAACCTCCCACCCAACAGTAACAGAAATCACAGTTTTTCAAGGGTGTATGGAAAATTCACTAAGATAGAACACATGCTAGAGCACAGAACATGTCTCAATCCATTTAAAAGGACCAAAAGCAAATGAGGTAATGTTCTTTGATGAAAACGTTCCATTCGAATTTTGTAACAACATGATATGTACAGCATATGGTAGAACATGCCTATAATTCCAGCTACTGAGGAGGCTGAAGCAGGAAGATCACAAGTCCTAAATCAGCTTAGGCAAGTTAGTGAGAGCCCACCTAAAAAACAAACAAAAAACAAAATCCTCTCAAATGTCTATGAAGTCCCCCAAATTAAGGGCATGATTGAAAATATGGGAAAATTGAAAATATTTAAAATTGGCTGCTGATCTCCTTTTGCATATAAAATTAGTGATCTACTTTGTAGAATAAAATAAAGAAGGTAGAATTAAACACCAGGAAAGAAGCAGTGAGAGAAAAGCTCTTGTTGTTTATGATGACAACCGAGATTTTGATTAATTTTTGCATTGTAAAATAAATATGATAATGCATCTGGGTTAGTCACTGAAAAGAAGGAAAGTACCTGCATAACTTCCAGACAGTAGAGGACTATGGGAGAAGAAAGACTGCTCAGCAATCCAAAAGGAGGGAGAAATGGAGGAGAAAGTAAAGACAACAGAAAACAGGACAGTTAAAAAACACAAAACCAGATGGGCCCGCGTGTCCCACCGTGGCCACCACTGCAGTCCCCAGGGATCGGCACCCTCGCTGCTCCAGGCGGAGAGACGCCAGAGGGCTGGGGGAAGGACAAACCCCTGGGCCTGCTGTCTGTGCCCAGAGCCAGAGGAGGACGCAGGAAGTGGCCGGCAAAGAATGGGAAGGGACCCAGAAGCAAGAAAAAGCTGTAGTCACTTTAATAGTGGACAAAAGAAACCTTAGCATCAGTCATCTTGGGATACAGAGGTTTACTACCAAGGTCAGTTCACCAGGAAGAGACGGCCTTCTAGAACTGTTTGCATGGAATTTGAAGGATAAATACACAGAATGCAAGGAATTAGAGAACAAGAAGGAGGAATCCAGAGATCTACCATCTAAGAGGGCCATTTTGGCATGCCTCTTAAATGAGTTCTTTATTGCAATCAAATGTACACAACACAACACTTGACATTGTAACCATTTCTAAGTGCACCATTTGGTCTAAGTGCACCTCCACTGTCACCACCTGTGTCCAGAGCATTCGCATCTTCCCGAATGGAGACCCTGCCCTCATTAAATACCAATCCCCTGGCTCCTCCTCCCAGCCCCTGGCAAATGTTCTCTCCCTGTGAATTTGATTCCTTCACCTAGGACTCCACAGAAGTAGAATCAGAAAATGTTCATCTTCGTGACTGGTTTTCCTCACTTAGCGTAATGTCATCCATGGCTAGTTAGTGCGTGTCAAGCATGGATAACACTGCACTCCATTGCATGCATGTTCCACACATGTAGCCCACGTCACAGACACTTGGATGGCTTCCCTATGTTGGCAGTGGTGACTAAGGCTGCTATGCATGTGCATGTCCAAGTGTCTGTGCCAATTCCTGCTGTCATTTCTCTTGTGTATACCCAGACGTGGAATTGCTGGATCACACGCTGATCTCTGTGTTTGTCTGAAGGACTTCCACACTGTTTTCCGGCGTGGCTGCACCATCTTCAGTTCCCACCAATGGAGCATGAGCATTCCAGTGTCTCCACGTCCTTGTCAACACTTGCTACTTTCCACTTTGTCGTGATAGCCATTGTCAGTTTGGGCTGCTAGAACAAGAATACCTTAGACTGAAAAATTTATAAATAATAAAGATTCATGGCTCATGGTTTTGGAAGCTGGAAAACCCAAGGTTTAGGTGTCAGCAGATTCAGGGTTTGATGCAGGCCACTCTGGGCCCCATCTTTGCATGGCAGAGTGACGACCGAGCTTCCTCGGGTTTCTTTATGAGGGTAATAATCCCATTGATGAAGACCCCATCTTTATGACTTAATCACATCACTGAAGGCCTCACTTCTTTTTCTTTCATTAGTTTATTGGTACATTTTAGCATACATAATGATCATATTCATCATAGGGAATTTGTACCTGTACACGATGTGTTTTTCCCCACTCCCCTCCCATCCCTTCAACCCCTCCTCCCCTCTTTATTTACAAAAGCTTTGTTTCAGGCCAGAGATTTAGCTCAGTGGCATAAGTGCTTGCCTGGCAAGTGCTAGATCATGGGTTTGATCCCCAGTACCAAAACATACACACACACACACACACACACACACACACACACACACACACAGACACACACACACACGCATACACACACACACAGACCCACAAAAGCTTTGTTTCTCTTTTTCCCTTCTTTTCTCACTTTTTTCATTTTTCTTTGCTTCCTTTCCCCCTCCCTCTTCCTAATTCCCCTTCCCATCTAAACATTTTCTTCCTATTTCACAGTATCTATCATACACTTTACTACTTATTTACAGTTTCAATTTCTCATGCCAGAGAAACAATGCAGTATTTGCACATGTGTGTCCAGTTTATTAAACTTAAGAGTTTGGTCTTAAGGTGCATCCATTTGGCTAGAAAAGTCTCAAGCTTATCCCTCTTATTGGCAGAGTAGTACTCCATTGTATACCAGGAATACATCTTCCTTATCTATTCATCAGGTGATGGCATTTGAGCTGTTTCCAAGATTTAGCTATTACAAATTGTGAAAGGCCTTACTTCTTAATACTGTTTTATGCAGATTAGGCTTGAATCTATAAAATTTGGGGGATATGAACATTGAAATCATAGCAGCCATCCCAATGGGCATAAAGGGTTAACCTGCTTCTTCTGCTGATAAGCCAAAGAGTATAAGTTTTTTTACTTTTATATTTTATTTTATTTTATTTTATTTTGTGGCACCAGGGATCAAACTCACAACCTCATGCCTGACAGACAGGCACTTAAGCCATTGAACCAAACTCCCGGCCCTAAGAGTATAAGATATTGATCATGACAGAAGATGTGAATAATATAACTCACAGGCTTGCTTTGATGGACAAACAGAATTTTCTACCTCTCACACAAACAACATTTATAATTTTAAGACAGATTTCATTTGTAGTAGAAAAACGAATTTACTGAAAAATATACCTTTTGATAGACATGTAAAACCTTTACACAGAGAATGGTAACCTGTGCTGAAAGATGTTTAAAAGACCTGAATAGATAGAAGAATCCCTAACTAGGAAGAGTCCATTTTATATGATGTCTCTCTCCATGATTGATTCAGTGCAGTTCTGATCTAAATCCCAATAGAATTCTTTGTGAAAGTTGCCAAGCTAATTCCAAAATTCATGTGGAAGAGAAAAGGGCTGAGAATAGCTTAACTGCTCTGAAAAGGAGAACAAGCCAGGGAAACTTGCTGTGGCAGATGTCACGCCTTCTCTAATGGCAAAGCAGGTATGACAGTGGGACAGTCACAGAGACAAATGGGCAGGCGGACCAAGGAAAGCAGAGCACGTGCGATGGTCACTGGTTAGGGTGAGGGAGAAAGGATGGCATTTCCAGTAAAGGATGGGATTTCTTGGGTTTTCCTCAAGGAAAAAAAGTGAAATAGATCTGTCATTCGCACTGTATACAAACTCAATTCCAGGGACATTAATTCTCAAAATTAAAAAGCAAAGCTTTAAAACATTCTGAAAGGAATATGAGAGGATATTTTTATTGCCTCAAGCTAGAGAAGGATCATTTAAACAAAACACAAAAAGTATAAATCATAAAGGGAGATATTGAAAACACTGACCATATTAAAAACAATATTTCTATTTACCCAAAAGAAGCCATATTGATAGGTATGAAACAATAAGCCCTTAACTAAAAGGAAATAAGCAATAAAGATCCTTTGGCTCTGGAAGATACACGAAGTCCCTGACAATCAATAAGAAAAAGACGACCCAGTTAGAGGATAGACAGGAGGCATGAAAAGGCATAGGCACTGAAAAGGAGGGACAAAAAACCAAAAACAGATAAATTGATGTTCAGCCTCACAGTGGTCAGAGGAATTCAGGAGATGTTCTGAGATACAACTTCACTCTCACCGGACTGGCAAATGTGCCATTCAGCCAATACCATGTACTGATAAAGATGTGGAGGAACTGGGTTTCTTAGACTGCCAGTGTCTTCATCAGCTTGGGATTCTATAGGAAATACCATAGACTAAACAGCAGAGATGTAGTCTTTACAGTCCTGGAGGCTGGAGTCCAGAATTGGGGTGCCAGCACGGTGGAGTCCTGGAGAGGGCCCCGTGCCAGCTAAACTTAAATGGCTGAATCAAGAGGCTCCTGGATAGGCAACTAGATCATGGGGGTGAGGGACTCATCAGTGTGTGTGCTGTTACAAGGTGGGGCTGAGTCAGAGGAGGTAGGTCACTGGAGACACGCTTTTGGAGGGTGTGAAGGTTAAGATTGTCAGCTTGACTGGCTTGGGAGCCAACCCAGTGGTTAGTAAAGCACACTTCTGGGTGTGTTTGCAGGGGTCATAGTGGCATGACCTTGGGTCTAGATCTGGTTTCTCACTCCTTCCTCTCTGGCATTGTTCTCCAGCTCTGCTTCCTGGCCACCATGAACTGAGCAGCCTTATTCTACCATGCCCTTCCACCATGTTTCTTCTTCTTTGGAACCAGCCAACCATGGACTGAATCCTCCAAAACCATGACCCAAATCAAGGCTGTTCTCTACTGCATTGTGGGGATTGAGCATTTTGTCCGAGCATCAGAAAGCTGACTGATATAACCCTTCTCCTGGCTTGTCAATGGCCACCTTGCAGCTATATCCTCACATGGCAGAAAGGAGATTTCTCAGGTCTTTTCTGAGAACAATAGCCTCATTCATAAGGGCTCTACTCTTATGACTTAACCTGTCAAAGACCCTCATCTGCAGATACCATCACTCTGAGAGTAGAGATTCACCATATGAATTTTGGGGTGGTAAACTTAGTCCCTAGCAACTGAATAATAAATTGGTATGACATTTTGGAAGGCAGTTTTGTAGTATTCGAAAAGGGGAGGATGTTTGTGCCCCATGACCTAGCTGGTTATTCCATCCTTACAGTATAAGCTCTAGGACTATGGCTCTCAACCAAGGGTGCCTTTACCTTCCAGGGGCACTGCACAGGGACATTTCACTTGTCACATCTCACGGGAGGATCTGTCAGCTACAGGCCAGAGATGCTGCTACCCAGTGTCTGATGCACTGGAAAGCCCCGCCCCCAAGAGTGATCCTGCCTGAAATAGCAATCGTTCTGTTGTTGAGGAATCTTGCTCTAGAAATCAGAAGATACAAATGCACATATCCATAGTAGCACAGTTTAAATATTTTTAAAAAGGAAGTCTATTTTCAGTTCAGCCACAGACTTCAAAATGGATGAATTTTAAAAACTTGGTATTTAGTTAAAAAGTGAAATGTGGAAGAAGATATGTATAGATACGACATCACACACATGAAATTAGGAGAAAAATAAGCACACACTTGAGGATGATGGTTAAGCTGGGGAGAGTCATATGGGACGGGGCACCTCCTTAAGTGGAATAGTGGGTCCACCAATGCGTATTATAGTCCTCGAATATAGTAAAATCTTGGAGTAATGTGTCCAGTGAGAATTCAGATTCCTATTGAATGATTTGTCTTCTATCTCCTTTTCTAAAAAAAAAAGAAAGGGTGCAAAAATTTCTGTCTGGAGGGGCTGTGATGGGACAAATGATAGTATTACCTGTGGTTGGCTCAGGTCCACTTGTAAATGGTGTGATGTCACCCTCTGCTTTGTGCTTTTGAGACAATACCAAAACACAGCCGAGGGTTCTTTTTTTTCCTTCCGCAACTCCCTTATTGAGCTGCAGAGAAAATATATGCTGCATATATTATTTGGCCTTCCTTCATTATTTAGCATTAAAACTTTTTTTTCATAATAGGAAACTTCTCTACTTCATGGTATGGGAGTGGGGGTTGTCACATTTTCTGATCAGATCACTCGTTAATGTTTTTGTATAGGGAATAAACAAGCATGGTCTCTGTCTGAGGAAACCAAATTTTCTTGCACCGACAAGAAGACCTGGGAGGTTGCATGTCCAGTCCACCTGTCTTGGATGTAAAACTTGGAAACTATTTCTTAAAAAAGTGAAAGATATCTTTTTTTTCAGTACTGGGGATTGAATCCAGGGCCTTCATGTTCAGCTATATCCTCAGCTCTTTTTACTTATGTTGAGACAGGGTCTCACTAAGTCGCTAAGTTGCCCAGGCTGGCTTGAACCTGTGATTCCACTTCAGCCTCCCACAGAGCTGGGATTACAGACCCACTCCATCACGCCTGGCAGGATATTTGTGACTATACAAAAAGGTTGTTGTGTGGGAAAAGATGCCACAAAGCAAGAGACGTTAGATCTGGAGAAAGTACTAGAACAGCTGAAGGCATGGATGCTACACAGGTGGCTCTAAAAAACCAGCAGAACACAAAGCCCCGGTGAAAATGCACGAAGGAGCTGGGCCCAGGGGTGCACACCTGCGCTCCTGGCACTTCGGAAGACTGAGGCAGGAAGATCACAAGTCTGAGCCCCACCTGGGCAACTTACCAAGATCCTGCCTTAAAATAAAGCTTAAAAGGGACTGGAGATGTAGCTCAGTGGGTTTGAGTCTGTTTCAGAAAAAAATGGGCAAAGGATGGGAACAGACAGTGGTCAAAAAATAGGAATAGGCAATAGTTTATACTTTTAGATTTTATGTGTGTGTGTGCGCGCGCGTGTGCATTATATTTTTTTCCAAATTTCCCAATAGACAGAGAAATGCTAATTAAAATAAGACCACACCCTGTTACACCCATTGGCAGTACTCAATACCACAGAATGTTGTCACACGGGCTGATGACAGGAACATGGAAAATCCATGCATTGAGCCTGAAGCGGGACAGGAAATAGAGTCCCGGGAAATAACCTGCTGGCATCCCTTAAAAGCTAAGCTTAGGCCTTCGCACCAGTGACCCCTGCTGGACTCTCTCCCCCAGGAGAGCTACACATCCTTAGCTCTTTGTATTTATTTTGAGACAGGGTCCCACCAAGTCGTTAAATCGCCCGCAGGTGGCCCCAAGGAGAGGAAGGTCCTTTCAGGAGGAAATGGCACCATGAGGCTGTGTATCTACCATGTGGGGTGCAACCTTTCCCAGGGGGGAGCTGGGGAGCCCAGCAGGACCGGGTGCACCTTCGAGAGGTGCGGATGAGGGTGAAGAGTGAGAAACAGAGCAACAGGACCCCAGGGACTGGCTCTGGGAGTCACACCCCTTCTCCGGCCCTGTGGGACGGGTGCTGTCACAGGTGCGCTGCAGGACAATAGCAAAAGAAACAAGCCACGCTGCGGACACCTGGCAGAGGCCAGCGGGTGCGACACGGAAGAGGGGGTGAGGGAGCACTGTCCCTCGATGAGCCCGTTCATGGGAAGTCTGCACATGCATCTTCACACAAGCAGAGACACAAAGGTACAGCCGCCGAGTGGTTAGAGGTCACCCTGGGGTGGAAAGACTCAAGGTGACCTTTGTTTCCGTCTTTATTCCTGCCTGCTGTATTCGAAGTCTTTACATTAAGCATGTGCTATTCGTGGAGACCACACGACTCACAAAAAGGCTGTATTTACTGGAGGATGGCAGAGAAAGGAAGGAGGCCAGACCTGGCAGAGGGACCAGCTCTGACTCCCCTTTGGGACCGGGGAGGGGGAGCTGTTTCCATCTCCCCGCTCCAGAGAGGAGCCCGGGCAGGGCCAGAGCCTCGGCCCGTGACATCGTGGTCATCAAAGGATGAACGGTTTGCTCTTGTCTTTTTCTGTTTTTTCTTTTTTTTTTTTTTTTTAACTTTTTCTATTTTGAGATCACAGCAGAGTTCACACACAGTCCTAAGGAATAATGCGATGAAGCCCCCTCTACCCTTCATGCACTTCCCCCAAACCGTAACATCTTGTAAAATTTCAGTGCAACATTGCAACCAGGAAATTAACCTGGAAGCACTCCAGACTTCCCTGGTTTGATGTGAGCTTGCATATGTGCATGCATTTGGGTGCATGTTTTGGGTGAATGTGCTCACATATGTAGACGGTGTGTCCCCCAAGGGTGTCAAGCTACACAACGGTTCCATTCTGGGAACCCCCTGTGGCCTGTGTACCCAGAGCCCTCTCCCCCACTTCTGGCAGTCATACATCTTTTTCAATCATTCCGATTTAGTTGTTTTTAGAGTTATATAAATGAGATCAATTTTTTTCGCTGAGCCTAATTCTCACTTCTGTTTTATTGGATTTGAAAGCAAATCGATGGAGACCATGGGCATGAGTGAGGAGTTCTTCCCATATGTAGGGGAGAGGGCTGAGGTTCAAGGTGACTCAGGGGACAGAGAGTGGGCAGGATTCAATCCTAGATGGTCTGCAGGTGTGGGTGTGGCCTCATCTCCACTGGGCAGGGGGCAGCCTGCTGCTCAGGGAAGTGCAGGGATTCACCCCAGGGACACAGCGAAATGGTGGCCAGGCCACGTTCTTCGCTCCTCACTGGTTTTACTGGGTCCCTCTGCTTGGAGTGCGGGGTGGATTCTGGAGCTGTCTTTTCACTTCCTTCCAGAAGCACCGAACTAGGTTCCTGCATCAAACTAGGACACACTGAGCAAGGGACAGAGTCTCAGCTCTGCCACCTGC
Organism: Dasyprocta punctata; assembly: GCA_004363535.1. Lineage (NCBI taxonomy): Eukaryota > Metazoa > Chordata > Mammalia > Rodentia > Dasyproctidae > Dasyprocta > Dasyprocta punctata. The sequence continues at coordinate 13,020 of RJWM01019069.1, read as the reverse complement.
TGCAGGTGACCGAGTTACTGACACTCTCCACTCCCCAGCACCCGAGGGTGGGGTGGGAATTAAAAGGAGTTGGCATGCGAGGTGTGCTGGTGAAACACGGTAAATGTAATACAGCAAGAGACACATGGTCACGAGTCCCCCTGAGAATCCTCTCCCCACTCTGCACACTCATCCCAAGGTCCCTGCCGCTTTCTGCAGCAGCTCTGGAGTCCTCTTTCCTGAGGGTCTTTAGTTGGCTGCCTTGATGTCCTAAGTGGGTTCAAAATGTCTCCCTTTCATGGTTGTTTTGACTTTGGGGAAGAGGCAGAGGTCGCAAGGTGCCATCACCGGTGAATAAGCGGATGAGGACACAGCGTCATGTTTTTACGAGCTGCCTTTCCATTGCGTGGCACGGGGCAGCAGCAGCCACCATCCTGGAACACCCCGGTAAAGAGCTCCTACCTCTGCACGTCGAGGGCCGCGGCTATAGCGTCCCTTCCCCGTCCTCCCCTCCCTCCCTGTGGTGGCAGTGCGGGTGGGCTCCCTGCCCGACAAGGAAGTCTGAGCTCCACAACCTTTCGAGGCCTGAGCTACGGCTTTGTGTGGCTCCGTGTTGAGGGTACTGTGCAAGGCGAGGCACTTGAGCTGCAGGCAGTTCAGCCTCCTGCTGGAGCTCCCACACCAAAGCACCCCGAAGAAGGCTGAAGCACAGACACTGTTTTCTTACAGCTCTGGAGGCTGAAGTCCAAGATCAAGAGGTGGAGCCTCTCTCCTGGTCCCACACATCACCCCCACCCCTCTGAGTACTCGCGTGCTCATCCCCCAGCTGTGTCTGTGCCATGATTTCTTCTTATTCATGAGGACATCAGTCAGATTCACAAGGCCCATCCTAAGGACCGAATATTACTCTAATCCCTTCCATAAAGGCCCCATCTCCAAACACAGTCACATTCTGAGGTGCTGGGGTTAGAACTTCAACATCTGCGCCTAGGCAGTCACAACTCAGCCGACGCCACACTCTGTCTCTTCCTCTCCGACTTCCTGTCACGAGGCCTCCTCTCCAACTGGGAGCTGTTGGGTGGTCAAGGGCATCCTGGCTCACAGATGAAGGGAAGCTGAGGCGGAGGCCTGCTGCAGGTCCTGTGGTGTGTGTCTACACGGTTCAGAGCCAGTCTGCTGCGCAGGTGCAGTTTTTGCTCCTTGAGCAGGTGCCATGGCTTGAGAAGTGACCGTACCCACTGTGCCAATCCTCAAGGGTCAGATGGGGACATGTATCACAGGTGACTGGTACTGGTCACCTGGTACTATGCGGGCAGAAGGGACAGAGGACGAAAATGTAATCCTTCCGCCAGGTCGTGGGGAGCTGAGAGGCCACCGAGTCCAAGATGACTTAGCTTCAGCAGGCATCGGCGCAGCGGAAAGCCAAGCCCCGGGCCCTGCAGGATGTGGGGGCCCTGGACTTCTGTGTTCCCCTCTTCTTCTTCTCCAGACGGAACTTCAGGAAGCCCTGGTCTAGGGCGAAACCTTAGTCATCTTCTGTCATGAAAATTAACAGTCACAAGAAAACCAGAATAAACATAACTCTCCTGTATCTGAGCACTCACTTACGAATGGTAGTTTCCCCCCAATTTACAAACAATCCCAGAAATGTATATACATTACCAATAATGAGTTCTGAGGCTGAGGAAAGCTTTGTAACCTATGCTAAATTTATTTTTCCTGTTCCTATATTTTCATTTTGGGGGAATTTGACTTTCTGTTCTATCTATTTTACCTACTTTATCCAGTGATTTCTAGTATAAAATCAGTGTTCTATCAAGAGACAAAAAGGGTGAAGAAGCTAAACGATGTAGAAAGTTATCAAAAAGGTGGATGCCAGTTACTTAACTAATAAAATTAATATGTTGTTTTGCTGCATTTTGTAGTGTTTGCGATGTTTGTAAATTTGAAACACTGAAAAATTTGTTGTGTTTTGTTACTACTCTAAGTAAGTATTCACTTTGTAATCAAGTTGGTATTGCTAATTTTATATGCTTTTTCTTAAGGGTGGGCCCTCCGAATTGCAGAAGGTCTTCGGAAGCCTGGATCCAGCACGGTGGGTTATGTGTTCAAAATCCATTAAATAATGGAAACGATACAGGAGACAAAAAGAACCAGGTGTGGTAGTGCACATCAGTAATGTGTACTCCAAAAGGCTGAGGCAGGAGGATGGGAAGTTGGAGCCCAGCTCCGGCAATTAGCAATTTAGGAAGGCCTGTTTCAAAATAAAAACACTAAGCTGGGCGTGGCGGCACACGCCTTTAATCCCAGCACTCGGGAGGCTGAGGTAGGAGGAGCGTTGTGAGTTTGAGGCCGGCTTGGGCTAAATGGGAGCGCAAGGCTGGCCTGAGCTACATAGTGCGACCCTGCCTCAATAAACTAGGGCCAGGAGTTTGGCTCAGTGGCTTAAGTGCCCGTCTGGCAGGTGTGAGGTTATGAGTTCAATCCTGGGTGCTGCAAAACCAAAATAAAGACACTAAAAGGTATAGGTTAGCCAGGTGCAGTGGTGCAGGCCTATAATCTCAGCACTTGAGAGGCTGAGGCAGGAGGTTTGTCTTGAGTTCAAGGTCAGCCTGGGCTACTGAGTTCAAGGTCAGCCTAACTACCATAACAAGACCCTGTCTCGAAAAAACCAAATATTCCTTCTCCTCTCTTCTCTGACAGACCCTACTTGTTTCTCTGTTTTGTTCTTTCTTTCCAGAAGCCAGTGTGTCCTCTCCTGTCTCTATATTTTTTAAAATTTAAATTTCTCAGCCTTCTCCGAAGCCAGGAGTGGCCATGTGACACTGTTCTAGCCAACCAGATAAAACGAGTCTCTGGGTAGAGTTTCTAGAAAAGTGCTTAAAGAGAGCTGATGGGGGAGGTAACTTCTACCCCTCTCCGTGAGTGGAGTAATGATGTGGTGCTGGAGGCGAGGCAGCCCTCTTGCCATCTTGAAGATACCATGTGAGAGAAAACTGGATACTGAGCATGAAGGATGAGGTACGGGACGGCTGGCCTGTGGGATTCCCCTTAAGTGACAAAAAGATTTGTTTAAGCCATTGTGTAAACGTGGTTCTGTTCACTGAGCTAAACATAATACCATTAAAATACCCCAAGTCAGGGAGCTTAAATAAGAGAAATTCAGCGTCTCAATTCTGCAGGCTGGGAGCCTGTGCTCGCCGTGTCAGGAGGGTGGTGTCCCCTGGAAGGGGCCAGGGACAGGGTGCCCCAGGCCTCTCTCCCCATTCCCCGTTGGCTTGTCGCCAGGACTTCAACTTATCATGGGGTGGAGGGCACAACTCTGCCCCTAACACCCAAGCCTCAGCCCTGATGGTCTCTCCTTCCGGCCCATGTCCAAGCAATGAGCAAGTCCTAAGCTTTAAAAGCCAGCACATGTTGCTACTTTGGATTCGCACTGCTATCCAGGGCATGTGAGAACAAGATGCAAAAACCGCAGTGCTCTGGGCTTATTTGTTACTGTGTCTCAACACAGCTTATCCTGACTCATACACTTTAAAACTGCGAACCTGGTCCCATGGACCAGCCTGTGGGGGAGACCGTCTCAAGGTACGTGCTGACCTCTCTCCCCTGCCTACAAGACCTCCCAAGTGCTGGCCTCTGCCCAGCTCCCCTTCCTCATCTTTCCACACCCTTCCACTCACCTCTTCTGCCAGGGGACACCCGTGTCCTTCTGACTCTCAAATGTGTCCCAGTTTTGGAAGAATGCCAACCAGCTTTTCTCTCTTCTCCCTGCTAGCTCATAAGCCCAAGCTGCTAGTGACTGTGTCTCTCTTTGGTACCTCTAGATTTAGGGCCTGTCTGTTACATAGCAGATGCTCAGTAAATAGCTGTGTCTGACGCTGAAGGATTGCGTCTTTGCCCGGCCAAACCCTACCCTCCTTCAGGACTCAGCTTGACATCGCGTTGTTCTCGGAAGCACTGCCTGGTGAGGTGTTTGGCACGTGGTGAAGATTATGGGTTCAGAACTAGGGTTCCTCGGGTTGGGACACCTACTCTGTCACTTGCTACTTCTGTGCCCTTGAACCTTTCCCTTTAACCCGTGACCTTCAGATTCCTGGTCCGTACAAAGGCGGAAATGCACATCGCGATTGTTAGATCTGCCCTGCCCACTTCAGGGCCCAGGTTGGCCTCCATCCCCTGCTAGACACACCCCCGCACTCCGTCCCAGGGGTATGAACCTCCCGAGGACAGGGACGCTCTCTCCTGGGCCTTTACCCTCATGGGAGCCTAAAAGCTCCACCTGGGCTTGCTCAGCCGCAGCGGGACCCCGCGCGCCCCCACGCTCCTGGGCCCAGTGCGCACGCTCGGTTGCTAGCCTTGCCTCGCGGGGGTAGAACAGCGCCCGGCGTCCGGGCAGGGCGGGGCGGGGCGGTACGCCCTCTCCCTGACTGGCGGGAGGACAAACCAATCCGAGTGGCGCCTCGGGAGGGGCGGGGACGTGTCGCGAGCTGGCGCCCGGCGGCCGCGGGAGCTGCAGCCGCCAGCGTGCGGCACGCGCCGGTCGGTTGCTCGTTCCGGCCGGTCCTACAGCGGCTGCTGTCCTGCGCATCGCTTGCTTTTTACGATACTTTTTTGCATGCATTTAGTGCTTGCTAAGGCGGCGGAAGCAAGGGCGACAGCGGCGACAGCGGCGTGCGCGCGGGGCGGGGAGGGGCGGCCGGAGGATGCGGCTTGGGACTGCGCTCGCGACGCCCGCCTCTGCTGCCTGGCTCAGGCCGGGACGCCGAGCAGGTGGGTACAGGTGCGCTGGGGGAGAGGGGACCCGCGGACCGCGACCGATGGGCGGGCCTGGAGGCTGGGGACTCGGGGACCGGTGCCGCCCTGCCCTGCCTCGCCCCGCCCCACCGACCCCCCAGGCGCGCGCACCCCGCACGCGCACACCCCACTCCGCGGCCCCGCTCTTGTCTTCCCCATCCCGCTTTCGCCTCGATACCCCTTGCGGCACCCCATAGCGGCCGCGTCGCCTCCCTCAGCCCCCTCCGCGTCCCGCCCCCCGACCCTCACGCCACCCGGTTTCCACTCTTCTCCCTATTCCGCCCCCCCAGCCCGGCTGCGGGCGGGGGACCCATCCGTGGCCTCCAGGAGTGGTGCGGGGGGCGTGGCCGGTCGGGCTCCCCGTTGTGCCTCAGACCCCTGCCGAGGTGGCACAGGGGATGGAGCCAGAGCCCTGGGCCACTCCGAGGCGGGCAGGGGCCGGGAGGGGGCGTCCGCCCTGGCCGCACCCCACTCCGCCCCACGCACACCACACGCCGCCGAGGCCGCGCCACGCACAGCCTCGCGCCGCTCCGCTCACGTGGGCGCAGGGGAGGAGGCTGTCGAGATGGAAGAAAGGCTGGAACCCACCCTGCCGCCGGCCGGCGCGCCCTGGGCGCACAGGCGCGCGAGAATCGGCCCTGCGGTGTGGGCACCTCGCGGGCGCCCTGCGTTCCCGATCGCCCACCCTGCGCCCCATCCTCCCCGCTGTGGATCAGGCTGAGCGAGCATGGGCCTCTTTTGCCAGGCAGGCGCCTTTGGCCTTAAAAGTCCCCTTCCCACACACCTTAGCCATTCTCTCCTCGGAGGCCTGGCCGCCCTTGGCTCCCTGCCAGCTTCTGCCTGGCCCTTTAGACTATAGCTACACTATAGCTAACCTTCAGCCTCCTCTGCCGCCGCCGCCCCTGCTGCGCCACTCCCGCAACACTGACCTTGGCCTTTGGTCGTGCTGTTCCCTCTCTGGGAACGCCCTTCCTTCAGCTCCTGGCACACCAAGGTCAGGGGAGCCCGGGTCCGCCTGAGTTTCCCCGTATGGCAGGCCGGGCACTCTGCTGTCCCCTATGGAATGCCTGTGCTGCCCCCCAGACCAGAAGGGGAGGTGGGGGAAGGCGGAAGCAGCTTCAGCCCCGACACCCACCCAGGGCTGCACCCGTGCAGTCAGTGTCATCTCCTCACGCAGGTGACCCGCCAGCGTGGGGGCGAGGCTGTGGGAGCAGGTGCCTCTGTCTCCAGACGCGGGCCTGGCGCTAGGTGGACCCTTAAGGTGGGATGCGCAGGGGAGGGGCGAGTTTGGGGACCGGTGCAGTGGTGAGGACCGCGCCTCCCCCGAAGGTTCCTTGTTTCAGTGCACTGTCACCTCGCCAGAGACCTTGGCAGTGGGGAAAACCCAGGCGGTGACACGCTGTGGAGGCGTGGGGGTTGTTGCAGAGTGTTGGTAAACGCTTGCACCGCCAGGTCTGCAGAGCCGGGCATCTCCGCTCCAGGCTTGGGTGTGGGTTGCTCTGGAGTCTCCTCCGTGAGGCAGTTGCCGTTTTGCTCCTTTTCAAACCATCCGTGGCTCCCGCTGGCCCGGATCTCACAAGTTCCTCCTATCCTGGCTTCCCTGGGCCACCTGTCCCCTCCTCTGGACTGTTTGTCAGCCACAGTGCCACCTGTGTGTTCCAGACCTGTCTTCACACTAGTTTTTTCATGTGCTGTTTTTTTTTCTCCAAAAAAAGTCTCCCCTGCCTGGTCTACCTGGAGCATTCCTGTTCGTACCGTACGGCCTGGCACGCGTGTTACTGTCCTTGTGGCTTCCCCTGATGGCTGGATTGCGTGTTCTCTCATCTGCGCACCCCATGTATGTACGCGTGGTGTAGTTTTTCCTTAGCCGAGCTTGCCTGCTGCAGAGCCGGGACATGGGGTGGTCAGGGCTTTGGCTGTCTGTGATGGGGGCTCTGCTTTCCTGGTCAGGGGGTCAGGCCACATGATGCGCCTGATGCTGCTTGCCCTGTAAAAGGGACAGGTGCAGGGATGTGGGGGGCATGGTTTCCCGGGGAGTAGTGGGGCAGGGCTGCTCTGCTGGTGTGTGGGGCTTGAGGCTGGCAAAGAGGGGCGGGAGGGACGGTTCCTAAGGTGTCCGCCAGCAGCAATGGCCAGCCACGCGTGGTCATTCCGCTCTCTTTCTGCAGGCGCCCGGGGGATCCCATTTCAATCCTGCCTTCCACGTGGAGTTTTCAACCAAGTGGGGTCCTCCCTGGGAGAGACGGGGAGGTTACTCTAGTGAGCCCCAGTTCTCCTTTCCCACTGGGCTGGGATCACCTTGCAGGGCTTCTGAAGCTGGACTCACCTGTCTTTTATTCTTTTTTGCTGTGTGGTCTTGGGCAAGAGGCTTGACCTCTTCGAACCTTTACTTCCTGTGCAGATGTGGGCAGTGGCCTCTGGCTGGGTTGGTGTGGGGATACCGGGGCCTGAAGAGGGGGAAGCGTGTGTGCGCTGTGACAAAGACAGCTGCTCTGGTGCTGTCGCAGAGCAGATGCCCACATTTGGGGCCCTCCTTTGTCTTTCTCTGGCTACCAGTGGAGTAGTGACCAGAAGGGGCAGCGCGGGCTGGGTCTGAGGGCTGGCGCTGCAGCCTCGCCCAGACCCCCCTGGCTCTGTGACCTTGGATCAGTGGCTCAGCCTCTCTGTGCTCCATGCCGTCTTCTGGAGGGTGGGCGTGAGGGTTATGTAAGGAGAACGGCTGCGATCTCCTCACCTCCCACTCCTGCCGCCTTCTCCCGTTTTCACTGCGAGGCTCCCCTTAGGTAAGGAACACGTGGGCACCGGTGCTCGAGCGGTAGAAGGGGACAGCGGCCCCAGGGCAGAGAGGTCCCAGCAGAGATCACCCCACAGCACGCTGAGCCCAGCCACGGCGACTGTGCTGACCCTGGTACTCTTGGCTTCGGAGGCTGGGAAAGGGTCCCCGCCTGAAAGTAGACGGCCTGCCGCGTCCAGGCTGTGCCCTGGATGCCTTCAGATGGTGTGTTCCTTGCTGCTGGCTCCCCGGGGCCAGAGGTGCGGTACAGGGATGTGGGTCTGTAGGAGGCAGGGGTGCAGGGTGCAGGCAGGGATTGGCAGGGGGCCGTGCACACTCCAGTGCGGGGGGATCTCAGAGTGGACAGGGCACTGCTCTTGGCTTGGGGTCAGCGTTTGTTTTTAGAAATGGGCGTGTTGTCTTTCACAGTTATAACAGTTTGCAAAGCACTTAACCAAGTTTCAGCATCCATGCCAGGGGCTAGGCAGCTCTGGGGCTCATCCCTTGTTTTTTATAAATAAAGTTTTATTGGAACAGCTACACCCATTCCCGAAGCATTGGCTGTGGGTCGCTTTAGTACCGTGCAGGCAGTATCGACCACCCCGGCAGACCCTGGAGGGCCAGAGGCACTTCCTTCCCAGCCCTTTGCAGAAGGGGCTTGGTGTGCTACGGTCCATGCTGTCTCTGATCCGACAGAGCTGGTTCCGTCTTTGAGAAAGGTACGCTTGTCCTTCGCCTTTAGCAGAGAAGTACAGCGGCCGCGTGGCTGGTCAGTCCAGGGCAGGGGTTGGAATCCAAGAAGCCCAGCTCTCCCCCAGGAGATTTCTATTTCTTATTGTCTACTCACTGAATTTTCCCTGGTTATATGTATGATATCTATTTAAAAAATTTATTGATGATTTTGTAATAGCCCAGTATTGGATCCATTCATAAAGAAGTTTTTTTTTTTTTTTTTTTTTAGTACTGGGATTGAACTCACAACCTTGCCCATGCCCTGCAGGCACTTGTGCTGCTGAGCCAGATCTCTGGCTGTTGAACTATTTTTTGTGAAATACATATACTTAATAATGGCTACTCTGCTAGTGGTGTTAAAGTTCACAGCTCATTGGCATCAAGCAGCATCACCCCCAGGCGGCCCCAGGCCTTCCCGGCATCCTCTGCGGGCAGGGGGCTGCAGTCCCTGCCCCTGCTGCCTGGGGGTTGTTTCATAGGAAAAGCAACCTTAGCCACATGCAGGTGTAGTGGGAAGGCGTTAAAGTCAGCCTGGGGTCAGCACGGCTCCGCCTTTTACCCCCTAACCCTGGCCTGGCGTCTGCACCATCAGGGACCCTCTAGGACTTTGTTCCTCACTTCGGGAGTGGGATCTGCTCCAGGGTCCTCCCTTGAAAGTCACACGGTTGTGAGGATGAGAGGAAAGCACAAGGCAGTGCCGAGTCCAGCACTGGGCAGTGGGCAGTGGCTGCTGGGTGAAGTCCCTTGGGCAGCGCCCTCAGTTGACTCTCTGTGGTCTAAGATGTCCCCTTTGTCCTTTCCAGGACCTGGAAGCATCCTCGGGGCCCGGCACATGTCCAGAGCTCCTGACCCAGCCTTGGGGACCCAGCGACTGTGCGGGGACAGCCCTCCCGCCTCCTGTCCCCGTGCCTGGACTTGGCTCAGGGGCCACTTAAGGAATGAAAAGGGCTCTGTGTGCGCCGGCGGGGCTGCTTTGTGCAGTAATGCTCTTGTGCGTGCCAGGTCAGGGGGACGTGCTGGCTCGGCCTGCTGGCCTGTGAGCTTCTCCCCGGGCCTGTGTTGAGTCGGGGGCTTGGGGCAGGCCCTGTCCCTTCCTCGGTGCGTGTCAGGGAGGGACGCAGACCCGGGAGTGCACGCTCAGGTGAGCGGGGAGCAGGGAGCCTGGCTTCCCCCGCTTTGCTTCCTGGGGCTGTCATCTCCCTCTTCTCCTCTCCTCTTGTTCTGAATCCAGATTTTATTTAATGCAGTTGCAATGCACATCTTCTGTGGAAGCAACTCCCTCCCGCATTTCTTTCTCCTTTATAAAAACCTGCGGTGAAATTCATCTAACATAAAATAAACCACTTTAAAGTGTACAATTCACTGGTATTTAGTAGATGGATACCATTGTGTAATCTTTACTTCCATCTAGTTCCAAAAACACTTCTGCTGCCCGAGAGAAAGCTGTACCTGTCAGCATTTGTACCCATTGCCCCCTGTCCCTGCTCTGACAGCCCCAATCTGCATTCAGTCCCTATGGATATACCTCTTTGGGGCGTTTCCTGTAAGTGGGACCATACGGTACATGGCTTTTCGTGCCTGGGTTCATCACTTCCTGTGATGTTTTGCAGGTTCACCTGTCTGGTAGTGGGTGTCTGACTCCGGTCCTTGTTAGTGGCTGAGTACTGTTCCCTTGTGTGTGTTTGTTCTTTGTGCTCACCATCAGCCCTTGTGAAGCGTGTAGTGCCAACATTGTCGCTGTCCCCTGGCTCACTAGGTCGTCAGCCCTGCCGCCCATCACACAGCTGTGAATGTCCCCACCATACCAGGTGCCACCCTGACTTGTTCAGAAATCCTGGAGATGGGTTTGTGGCCTCCTTGCTTTCCAAGCAGGGCGTGAGGGTGCCCGGAGGCCGGGGTCGAAGCTGGGGAAGAGGCAGCTGGCGCGGTGCCCCGGCCGCCTTTGTGCCGCCTCCTGGAATGGGCCAGACTCCCCTGCTCGGAGCGCCTGTGTCTGCTGTCTGCTGTCTGAGACGCTCCCTCCCTTGCCCTCGCCCGGCCCGGTTTCAGCTCCCCTCCTGGGCGTCACCAGCATGGGATGTGTGGCCCGGGCCCTGAGTGAGAAAGGCACCCTGGGGTTCGGAGACTTTCTAGGAGAAGCAGAAAACCTGAAAAGCCTCAGGAATAATTTTAAGGTTGAGTGCATGTTGAAATGATAACTCCCTTGCATATTTTGAGCTAAATGACATGCATTTATCCATTTTACCCATTTATTTATCTGTTTGCTTATTTATTTATTTTTATGGTACTGGGATGGCACCCAGGAAATTGCATGTGCTAGGTGAGTTCTCCACCCTGGGCCACATCCCCAGCCTTTTTAAAATGTTTATTGAGAAATATTGCTAAGCCGCCCAGGTGACCTCAAACCTGTGATCCTCCTGCCTCAGCCTCCTGAGTTGCTGGGAGTATAGATGTGCCCCAACTTTTTACTTTTTAAAATGTGACTACTAGAAAGTTTAGAATTCTGTGCAGGTGTGCACCACGCCCTTGCGGGCAATGCTGCTGTAGGCTGTAAGGTCCCTCAGGGCAGGGACCTAGCTCCGAGCCTGGTGGCACTGGGTCGGCACCGGGCTTTGCCTCCTGTTGTCTGTGTGACCTTGGGCAGGGGAGTTCAGGGAGTTGTGCTGTGGTTTCCTCCTCTCAAGAGGCTGGGTCTGGCGACACACGATGACAAGGCACATTTGTTCCTAGCAGGCCTTCTTGTGTCCCGGGCCTCAGGAAGGTGAGCTATGCCCACCACAGCTGCTCATTTTCTGGGTGAGGGGACCTGCCATCCACAATCTAAGTGGAGCGCGGCGGCACATGGTTCCTCAAGGGCGTGCACGGGAAGTCGTGGGGACCATCCCTCAGGGACAGCCCGGTCCCTGGCCGTGAGCCATCAGGGAGGCCATGCAGTTGCTTCACACCAGCCAGCAGCCTCGGCCATCCCTTGGCATGGCCAGCGGGCAGCCCGCTCCGCTGACAGCTGCCGCCTTTCCCATCCTCTGCCACATTCATCGCACCAGCACTGAAGTGTTTGGAACCCCCGGTTCACTTTCCTTGTGCCCGGAATCCAGGAGTCTGGAGGCCTCTGTGGGCACCTCCCAGTGTGGGCTCAGCTGCTGCTGGCTCCCAGCCTGGCACTGCCCCATGGACGGGCAGACAGACGGCTGGACGCAGTGCTTCTTGGGGCACAGCACAGGCCACTGTCTTGTTCTACACAATCCCTCCGCTCCCCCAGTCTGCTGCTTCCCCCAGCCCAGGAGGAGACTATGGATCCAGGCCCCGTCCAGCCAGGAGCCAGGAAGGGGAGCAGCCCCTCTGCCCTGGGAGCGCATTGTCCTGTGGGGTCTCAGCTTCGTGTGCCCCAGGCGGGGAGCAGCCTGGGGAGAGGCAGCCCTGGGTCTTGCAGGGTCCTCGTCCTCCTGCACAGCTGTCTGCGGGGTCCTCGCAGTGTGCGACCCGCTGAGGGTGAGTGGGAGGTGGGTTGTGCTCACACAAAACCCATCCAAGCCCCGGGGAGGATCCTGATTGTTCTGGCTGTGTCCAGATGTCCCCCCAAAGCCTCTTGCAGTCATAGGTGGGGCTTTTCAGAGGTGGCTGGATCTGGAGTGTGTGATGCTGGGATCCAGGATGTGCTGCTGGGATTCAGGGTGTGAGTGCTACCCGCCCTAAGGGTGGGCGTCCTTGATAAGATACTAGGGTCAGAGAGGGGCTTGTCGCTTGTTGCTTCCTGCCTGCTCTGTCCCCTGCCAGGCCACCCTGCCGTGGAGCAGCCAGCTATGGGCTGAAACTTCCGTAAACCGTGAGCTCCATAAACCTTTCCTCCCTTAACTTAAGGGTATTGGGTATCTTGTCTCAGTGACTAGAAAAGTAACCAAGACAATCATTTCTTATTAGTGTGTGTTTGCAGTGCATACTTGCAGTGTTCGTTTTGGGAGAATTGGTGGAATAGGTTGATGTATACAATGTATCCTGATCACTTTTGGTCCCTTTTACCCGCTGTTCCTCTACCCCCCGTCCTTACCCCATATCCCAAAAGTCTGCCTTCTTGTTTTCTACCATCTCTCCTTTATTTTACTCATTTATTTTTATCTTAGGTTTCTCATATGAGAGAAACCATATGCTGTTTAACTTTCTGCGTCTGACTTACTTCATTTAGCATTATGGTCTCACATTCCATCCATTTTCCTGCAAATGACGTGATTTTATTCTTATGTATGGCAAAATAATACTCCATTGTGTATAAATCCCACATTTTCTTTATCCGTTTGCCTGTTGATGGGAAAATAGAGCTGTTTCCACAGTTTAATTATTGTGAATCGTTCTGCTATAAGCATGGTATGTTCCTATCACTAGAGTATGATTTCTTTAACTCTTTCAGGAACACACCCAGGAGAGGTTTAGTGGGGCCAAATGGAATTTCTATTTTTAGTTTTTGAGATTGTCCATACTGATTTCCATAATGGTTGTATTAGTTTACATTCCCACCAACAATATAGAAGGGTTCTTTTCCCCCCACATTCTTACCAACATTTGTTGCTTTTTGTGGGGTTTTTGGTTGTTGTTGTTGTTTTGTGTTTTGTTTTTTTTGAGACAGGGTCTCGCTATGTAGTTCAGACTGGGCTTGAACTCACTGTATAGCCCAGGCTGACCTCAAATTCATTTCAATCCTCCTGCTTCAGCCTCCCAAGTAGTGGGATTATAGGTGTGGGCCACCA